>ML777674.1:1371657-1385404 GCA_009831015.1 Picea engelmannii
TAATTAGTTTATTTATAAAAATAAAATTAGGTTTATTCACTCATAACATTATTTGCAATTTAATATAGTGAATGTGAAAGAGTTAGCTTAAGTGATTATTCTTTCAATAATGTTGGGAAGCTTAATAGACTAAAGGCATTGAAGCTAATATAATATAATATATTTGAGAACAAAATAATGTTATAAATGGATAATTTAATTGACATTGATGTAATTTTGTTTTTTCTTATTTGTGTGATTCTTTCTTCAATTAATTTTGGAAACTCAAAAGACTAAATTTATTGAACGTAACAATTTTGAGAACAAAATAATGTTATGAATGGATAATTTAATTCACATGGATGTAGTTTTGTTTTTTGGTTTTTGTTTTTTTATATTTTCAAAAGTGTAATGAGAACACAATAACACTATAAATGGACAATTTAATTGACATGGATATAAATTATTTTTTCTTATATTTCCAAAATTATAATGCATATAGTCATTACCGAAGAATAGTTGAGGTTGATACAAAATTAAACCTATCTAGGAGGTGAAAATCTACATAAAATCCATTTTTCATTCCCTCTTAAATTAAAAAATTCTCCACCTCATTAGTTATCCCATACTTTTCGACGAAACAAACTTCAATCCTTTTATATTAAAGACTTGTTCTCATTTCACATAAGGTCCAAGCTAGAAAGGAGTGAAGGGAGTTGTGAATGCTTATCCATATATCTAGATTGGGGAGATAATAGATCTAGATTAAGATATATTTTCGTTAATCTATTATTATTATTATTATTAAGAGATCATTGCCAAATGTGAGGTTTCCCAAGACCATTGCCACATTATTTTATTATTATTATTAACCATGAGAATCAATAGCTCATAGGATTAATTTGGGCTATGCCCAAGATCAACTGTAACACACCCAACCCCCTAAGTCTCCCTTAGGATGGTGGGATGTCCATTTTTCCTCTACTTCTTGGG
This sequence comes from Picea engelmannii, assembly GCA_009831015.1. Lineage (NCBI taxonomy): Eukaryota > Viridiplantae > Streptophyta > Pinopsida > Pinales > Pinaceae > Picea > Picea engelmannii. Next base: position 1,372,630 of record ML777674.1, read on the forward strand.
ATAAGAGTTTTGTTCATCAATGATTTAATGAGAACTTCTCTTATCACAAAGTTTGTTGTATTAAATTCTACTTGTTTAATCCCCAAAACTACTAACAAAATCCATCTATGGAGCTCGCTACAGTGGCTAGGGACTTACGCACCCTCAATTGGAAGGTTAGAACCACTTCTCGCCTTTAGATTGAAGATCTAAAATGAATCGGACTTCTTCCTGTCGGAACGCTAGGTTGTAGGTCTAAATTTCTATTCTGACGACTTCATTCCGATGGATCATTTCGACAAATCCAATGAATCTCGAACCAATGGATTTGATCTAAGAAGTCCTTCAAATCACGCAACGAGTATCTCTTGTCTTCTCCATTTCTTCTTAGATGAACAGGTTGGTCCCATGACAATCCTACAACTCAGGTCACATTGTGCCCACCCTCCGATCCATGACTCACGTTCACTCTTCCCCATCAGATTAAATACACTCCGAGCACCGAAGGTGACTTTGATTAATTCACTCTAACAACATTCTCCAATGGTCCTCATGAAACCTCAACCAATGGCCAAGATTTGCTTGGAGGGATTTGACTGCATGGTAGTTAAGGGTTCTAGACCCTCCTCAGGACGGACCTCACAAGATCTAATAGCTAACATCCATCGTAATGTCTCCTGATAGATCAACGATCCTGGGACTATTTCATCGTTGGACTCCCAAGTCATAAAACACTTTTCTCAAGTCCCTTCTCTTCATGTCTTACAGATTTGAAAAAATTCCAAAACAAGTGCTTTGGTGTACCATTATACTTCTATATTAGTGGACACTTGTTTGGGTGATGGACCCATTTATTACATATCTCGTAGTATCCTCCTCCCAGTAATGGATTCGACGCTCCTGTCGCCAAATATTGCATGACAGTTAGGCATTCGTCCTTGTCATGGCCTTAAGTCATACATTTTGTACACCGGACTTCTTCTCATTTCTCTTTTCCCTTTGTCATTTCTTCCATTTGAATTGTCAATGTAGCCAACTATGTTTGAACTTATGCCATTCCTCCACTGTATCCCACCAGAAATGACTTCAGTTTCATCACAATTTCTAATTCCTTAGGTTGCGATGCAACATTCTAATGGATCAATGGTCTGTGAATGTGTGGTATAAGCCCTGCAATAAACCATTCTTGTTGCTTTTGATCTAGGATTTGGAAAGTTAATCTACCCATCACATCCTTAAATATATGGTCGTAACCCCATATTGACTATGTTTGTACATGTTTGATCTCCTTCAGTTTTGTGATATACTATGAATTTGACTTTGGCTTCTTGAACTCCTTCGATAGTGATTTCTGCCAAAGTCCTGGTGTTGGATGTATGGGCTGACCCAGGTTTTACCTTAGTTCTCCAACAAAACCCTTTTCATCATTGGCCCTTATGGTAAACTAGAAGGCTACACCACACAAAAAGTGCCCAATCCAGTCTCACCCAAGATGGCTTATGGGTGACTGTAGGACACATATGTCTGCAGTCATGGAAGGGGTTCAAGATGTTCTTTTACTTTTTCTCCTACTATAAAATTCATTCTACCATAATATCCATCTAATCTACTACTTTATCCATTAATAAGATCTATTTTTCATAATTATTCTAGTGCACACTCTAAATAAAACCTAATAGATGCATTCATTAATCCATTCATTCATACATAAAAGCAACATTGTACACATAGAGACACCATTTTACCGTGGTTCACCCCCCGGGCTACATCCACAAAGATCTTCTGCTTATTTCTTATTCATCAAAATATCATTGTGCGCATTACATCATATGGTTTAAGAATGGTGAGGCTGACCAACATCACACCAAGCTCCACAGCTTGTGACCTGACCCTCAACTAAATCTAAAATTTTCCTCCATCTGAGTTTTGTAGCTCTCAACAAAATACAGACTTCAACGATAACCTGGGGCCCAACTACCAAGTGCTTCGGGACTTCGTGTTTCACGTCTCCCGAGGGAAGTTAACTTCTCCTCTCTAAAGTCTAATATGAGAACTCCCTCTAAGACCCAATATACGTTCCACACTATCCCTTCTATTAATGAATCCAATCAAATCACGTGTTCCCGTCTCGGGTATTTGGATGTGAGTCCACCCTGACTCTTCCGATTCCTAACCTTCCGATAGAGTTAGATCAACAATTGACAGTCTTTCGTGATCCATCGATCCTGATCTCCTCGCTCATGAATCAAGATTTCATGTCTCGAGAGTTTGGAGGTTGGCTTACCTCTGTTTCCCCGATTCTTGATTTTTCGATATCTGCTTTCTAGTTGAACGGTCTGGATCCCTTCTTCGATCAATGACTATGATCCTTTCGCAAAATCAGACTTCACGAGTTATCACGACTCCTATCTATGACTTCCTGACTTACGATTCAGCGAAATGTTAATCTCTTGCCACGCCTCCCTTCTCAATGGACGACTAAGAACCTTTTAGGAGCTCGTAATTCACGAGTTATCTCTCTTGTGCAATTCCAAAAAGGTTAAATCTCGTGCACTTTCCTCTAGATCCAACGTTTGTTGGTCCATGCACTCATATCTAACCACTGAGATCTGATCTCCTCTACGCTCTTTCCTCATCATCTCAACTCTAATCTGATGGTCCAGGTGGGTTCCGATAGATCCTTGGATCTCCATCCTAGATCACGTTGTGATTTTGGATTTCAGAGGTTTAATCGCACCAATGCGTGATTCTCCCTTTGCATGAACTCTGAACTCACTGATACGACGGTCGAGGTGGGTCCCTATATATCCTTAGATCTACGGCCCAGAACACATAGCGATTTCATGTTTGAGAATTCAAAGGATCTGTCCCTTTCATGATGATTATCAATATTCATCAGACCTACGAAGGCTGAAGAAGTTGAGGCACTAATGCTTGTGTTCCTTCCTCAAATCTAACGACTGTGTTAGACCTCATATCTTCCTGAACTAATCTCGGCAGTTCAACTTCCAAACAAAAGGATACTCCCTTTCGATACTTTAATTTCTTGTTATCCCTCCTGATCTTCGTTAGTTATGAAGGATTTAAGAGCGTTACACTCTTTCTCCTGGACTTAACACATAGAGGGATCTTCATCACAACTATTGTGCTCCTTCATCAATTCTAGGACCTAAGTGGTTCTCGGTCTCTGCTTTCCTCGGAGAGAGTCGGTGCATATATGCACTACCTCTCTTGAGCTTAACAAAATTTGTCCTCCAAGGGACTTAGAATGACTAGGTGGGTCGACATGCGTACATGAAACTGTACCTAAGGTCGACAAACTCACAGTTTGTGGCTCTAGCTTAGGCCACCACAGGACGCAAGCATTTATGACTATAAAACATGTCTTATCCATATGATTTCCTACTTTCATACTTTCACATTCAGGCAGATACAAAAGAAGAAAATACAGTATAAATCATTAATAAAACATAACCATCCCTGCAACATTCAAAGGATATCCAACTTTAACTCACAGTACCCCTTAAATACACAAGATATGCGATCACTTATCTATTACAGGTGGTAGCCAAGTCACTGATTGTGGGTGTTCGTCTTTCCACCCTACCATAGGCTCAGAGGCATTCATTCTTAGCACTCTGGCTACCCCCGGGCCAAGCCATGATATCACCAGGGAACTCTCGCAGTTCTCAAGGATTCTTTCTCTATTCATCTTCTACTCGGGTTTTGTTCTCTGTAACTTTCAGATATTTCTCTCTGTTATGGCCTCAACGAGGTTTATCTGATGCTCACCCAACATCAATCTCGCAGCCTTCTATTCATTATCCTTTGGAGAGCTCTGTGCATCTCCCTTACAAGATTGCGCTCTCATCTGGTGTCTCTTTTCTGCTTGTCCATGTGTATCTATCTTACCTTCCTTATTTTTGGAAGGTTCCTGACCTATCATGTTCCTTCTGTCAGAAGGAAGCTCGATTCTTCAGGTCTCTGTGGTACTTCGGGCTGACATTCTGTAGCTAGAAGATGCTCCAATTCATGGGGGTGGTTCATAATTCAACCGGTGGTCCTTTCTTCATTAATTGATTTCTCTCCTTGGGATCCGAAGTAGGTTTGTCATCCTCATCAAGGGAAATTTGGGGTTATTTGATATAATGAAACCTCTCTTATAGTTTTCACATTCTTTCCTCTAGTGATATCATGGCGAGTACTTTCAAGGCGTCACCCCCATGGTCAATTATTCTCAACTCAAACGATAATACATTTACATTGTCCACATGCCTTAGCATGGTAATTTATATTTTATGATTAATTACAAATTGGGGGAAACATGGATATTACAAGATCCATTGTTATTATTATTAAGAGACTATTGCCAAATTTGAGGTAACTCAAGACCATTGTAAGATTATTTTATTAATTTTTTTAACCATGGAAATCAATAACTCTTAGGATTGATTTGGGCTATGCTAGAGATTAACCATGGATGCTTTTCCTTCCATTACCTCAAATCCTAAACTTTAAACCACATGCAACTCCAAATAAATCACACAGAGCAATCAGGTCAATTCCAACTCCAAATAAAGCACACTGAACAATTCGTTCAATTTGTATCAATCATTTTATATAACAAATACCCAAGAATGAAAGTGTAATGCATATAACCAGTACCCAAGAATGAAAGTGTAATGCATATAACCAATACAATGCATGTAATCTATTTTTATTATTGTGAGGTAATCCAAGACCAATCCATTTTTATTATTATTTAGAGACTATTGCTAATTATGAGGTAACTCAAGACCATTGCAGGATTAATTTATTAATTTTTTTAACAATGGAAATCAATAATTCTTAGGATTGATTTGGGCTATGCTCGAGATCAATCCTACTACTTAACCATGTTATTTTATTATTTTATTGACAATTTCTAGATGTGAGCTAGCCCACCAATAATGATAATGGGCACCAACCTACTAACATGAGTCATTGAGAAGAAGTAAGTAATTAAGGATCAACAAGGAAAACAAAAATGATGAAAACAATAATTCAAGGTATTAGGCCTCTTAATCAAACCTAAAACACAAATTATGAAAACAATAATTCAAAGTATTAGGAATCTTAATCAAAGCCTTAGAGTAAGTATGTTGTGGTTGATAGGGACATATTCCTTAAAGAATGGGAAATGATGATTCCCTATATAAACCAATATGAGATGGTCCAAACATTCATAAAGGATTAGGACTTAGAATTGACACGTTGTGACAAGGGCATGATATGTATGAGGTACAAAACATCCCTTGAATGAAGCATAAATGATAGCTAAATTTAGTTATGACCATATACCTTAGTGAGATAACTCAACTAGATTTTAATGTGGAGTTTAGGAAATTTCACCTATTCTTCAGCTCTCAGTTTGGAATCAAATTTAGGGCCAGACAAGAGAATAAAAACTAGGGTAACCACCCATCTCCTCGAGGAATGCGTGCATTCCGCATTTAGATTGAGGATGAGGACAAGCCCAGTGTTATTTTAGAGTCAGTTATGACCATAAACCTTAGTGAGATAACTCAACTAGATTTTAATGTGGAGTTTAAGCATGTGAGTCTCCTCCTCACTGCCTCATCTGACCGTGAGTTTACAACTCACTCTATTTTCTATACTTCTGTGTGGGAACCCATCTTTGAATTCTTAGTTGATCTAGATGGATATTAGTGGCCAACCACCTTTTCCAACTGGCTGAAAACAGTTTTCTGATAATTTTGGCAGTTTACTATCTTTAGCAGTTTTAACTCGCGGGGCCATTTTGAGGGCCTAAATGAAGGTTTTTCGGGATCCATCTTCTCAATTATAACCAAAAAATTAATTGATCCCCAAAAATGAATATCCTCGATGATATCTTTCCAACGATCTATCACAAGGCTAAAACGAAGATCGTATGAAAACGTTATGACCCCAGGACGTTGATGTACTAACTTACCAAAACAAGGCCCACTTGAATTTTGGCGCTTCATCTCCTAGGGTTAGGTTTTTGGATGTCTAGGGTTTTTGGAATTCTTGTTTATTGTAAAAATTCCTTCATAGCCTCATTGTAATCTTCTTCTTGCGAATGTGTGCAACTGTCACATCTCTTCTTAGAGATAAGCTGCCACCATTCCAGCGAGCTTGTTTCCTCTGCATTCTATAGTTTCATCTTATTTTGTTATTGAATAGAAAACCAGTTCTATTGTATCTCTGTTATTTTGTGTTAAGCACCTGTTAATAATTTGTATTCATTTCTTTCTTCTCATAAAATTTGTATCAGTGGCATTAGATCAGTCTACTTGTTGTCGTCTTAATGCATGTCCCCAATGAGGTCGGAGTATAAAGAGTTGGGTCTCAAGCTTGTTTCTCTTGAGGACAAAATCTCTCGCATGCCCAAGTGACCTCTCATGGCAGGAGAAAATAAAGATGACGAAACAAGAGATCCTTTCAAATTGTTGATTGAGGAAGCCCTCATGCAACAGAGGAAATAGATGATGGATAGTTTCACGCAAATCCTTCGACGACTACCATCAGGGGACACATCTTCTTCAAATGGAGGCACCACCCCATTCAATGTACAAAGAAACATTGATATTCCTATATTTTAAGGTTAGATAGATGCATATGTTGTATACAAGTGGTTGAATCTACTAGAAGGATATCTTTCTGTCCATAGCTTTTCGAATAGAGAAAAAATTACTTTTGCGCTCCTCAAAGTCGTTCCTGAAGTCAAAGATTGGTGGGAAACTTTCTGTGAGAAAAAGGAAATAGAGGAAACCTCATTATTTTCAGTCACGACCACCTGGGAATCCTTAAAGGATGTTATTAAGGAACAATAATACCCTGTCGGAAGTTATGACAACCTGTATACCAAATGGACCACACTACGGTAAGAAAGAGACCAAGCAGTGCCAAATTTCACAAATATCTTCCATACCTTGCGCACCAAGTTGGGTATCAAAGATTCAGAGAGACATATGGTTCTCAAGTATCGCAGTGCTCTGCATAGATACATCCAGATCGAAATGGAATTTATGGACATCTCATCCTTGGACATGGCTTATCGATATGATGTCAAAATCGAGTAGAAGCTCAAACAAAAGATGCAACAATTTGGGTCTCAGAACCCCTCACAAATAAATATGGGAAAGGGAAGCCCCAACCCACAAAACAAAGGACACAAAAAATATGGATACTATCATGAAAACCAGTCCAAGCCGCAAGAAAAGAAGGACACCGGAAAGACAAAGAAAGATGCCGGGAAGTGGTGTGACTTCCATAAGAGACCTTGGCATAACACTGTTGACTGCCACTCAAAGCAGTTGCTTGTGGCCGAAGTGAAAGCCTCTGAATCAGATGTAGGTTCTGACTCTGAGCCAGAACCAGAAAGGGAAAGATGGATCATTGACGTGGAACCTAGTTCCACCGTTGCTACCACCAAGCTCCAGCCTGGTGACCCAGATGAGCCATAAGAAGGAGAGCACCTCTTCCATTCACAGATGTGGGTAAAAGGCACCCCATTGTACTACATCATTGACAACAATAGCTAGAAGAACCTCATATTAGTATAGGTCATTGAGCGACTGGCCCTACCAACAACACCAGACCCATAACCCTACACCATTGGATCGCTCCACCAAGGAAGCGATATCCACGTCAGCCAACAGTACCGACTGTCGTATGACATCAAGCCCTTCAAAGACGAGGTATTATGTGATGTTTCTCCTCTCGAAGTTTGTGTTGTTCTTTTGGGCCAACCTTATTTATGGAAACATCATGTTGTATATGATTCTAGGCCTCGTAGTGTTATTATTACTTTGAATAGGAAATTGTATAGGATACACGAAGCAGTCCCACCTAGTGTTATTTCCTTGATCTTTGCTAAGAAATGCAGGAAGGTCATCTCTCAGATGAGAAAGTTTTTCTTCTTCGTGATTCTCTCTCAAAATAAGCAAAAGATCACGGCCACATCCAGGGTCTCTGCGGCCGACCTCTCCACACAGCAGAAGCAAGTAGATAAGGTCATGTAATAATACTCAGATATCTTCTCCTTACCTATAGGGGTACCTCTGCACTACGATGTCAAGCACCCCATAGATCTGACCCTCGACACACCACTTCCCAATGGGATAGTCTATCGCTTCTCTTTGTTACAGAATGAGGAGATCAAGCGATAGATCCAAGAAATCCTCCATAAGGAGAAAATCTGTCCCATCTCATCACCTTGCGGGAGCCCAATCGTGATGGTACACAAGAAATATGGAACCTGGCGACTCTGTATTGAGTACCCGGCTTTGAATAAAATCACAGTCAGAAATCGGTACCCAATTCCCCGAATCGACGACCTCCTTGATCAAATCACGGGGGCCAAATACTTCAGTAAGATTGATCTCAATTCTGGCTACCACTAGGTCCTGATAGAACAGACATATGTATGGAAGACATCCTTCAAGTCAAAGGAAGGCCTTTTTGAATGGTTGTTCATGCCCTTTGGTTTGACAAATTCTCCAGCCACTTTCATGAGGATGACGAATGATATCCTGTGACCATTCACCAATACTTTTGTAGTGGTGTATCTAGATGACATTCTAATTTACAACAAGACTTGGGCCGAACACTTGCAACATATTTAGCAGGTTTTGCACACCCTGCGGAAGCACAAGGTCTACGCCAACTTGGAAAAATGCTCCTTCGGCATGGACATGGTCCATTACCTGAGATACATCATTGATCAGCATGGCGTACATGTGGATCTAGCCAAGATCCAAGTCATCCGTGACTGGCCAACCCCAAAAACACTCACTGAACTTTGGAGCTTCTTGGGCCTTGCCAATTTCTACCGCAGGTTCGTGTTGGGATTCTCCCATATTGCATGGGCCGTCAGCCAAATAAACAGGGGTGGTGGTAAGGCAAAATTTACGTGGGGCCAGTCCCAACAACAAGAGTTCGATGATTTGAAGCAATGCTTGTGCTCAGCCCCAGTAATTTCACTACAAGACCTGCAACATCCCTTTGAGATCGAGACAAATGCTCCAGACTATGTTGTGGGCATCATTATCACTCAGCACAACCACCCCATGGCCTATCATAGTGAGACACTATCAAATATTGTTCGTAAGTACCCTACTTATGATAAAGAAATGTACTCCATTATGAAATCCTGCCACCAGTAGAGAAATTACATTCTTGGGAAGGAGACAGTCATCCACATTGATCATAAGCCACTATAGTTCATGTAGACACAAGGAAAATTGCAGAATGACTGCCATCAAAAGTGGTCCACATATTTGCAGCAATTCCACCTCAACATCAAGTGTAAAATAGGAAGCACCAATCGCGTCATTGATTGCCTCAGCAAACCGCCAGTCATGGTACTGACCACGGTGATAGACTCTTGCAGTCATGAGACATATGGATGGACCCAACTCTATGAGACAGACCCTGACTTCGCTACCACCTACCAAATGTTGGGTGCAAATGTATTTGTCGATAATTTCCATCTTTAGGATGGGTTGTTGTGTCATCTGGGCCATATCTGTGTTCCATCAAGTGAGCACATGAAGCTGATATGGGAAGCCCACTACAGTCAGGTGGTAGGACAGTTCAGCGTCGAAAAGAAAGTGGTGATGTTATAGAAACATTTCTACTTCTCGAAACTTCGACAGGACGTCAGTAAGTATATCAAGTCATGCACTGTCTGAGCTATTGCCGAACCGACCACTAAGAAATAGGGCCTGTACACCCCTCTTCCTACTCCTGACAGACCATGGGAATCCATATCAATGCTCAGTCTTAGTTTATTCTTGGTGTTTTGGTTTTAGTCTTGGCATTGTATTGGAAATATATTATTGAGGAAGTTCTGCTGGGTTTTCTCCCCCATGATGGTTTCCGAGGATAAAATGTTGTGTATCTTGTGATTGTTTTTCTTTCAGTGATCCTCTTTATGATTTTGTTTTGGAAATGCATTGAATGCTCAAGTAATTTGGAATTAACCTAATAACAACAGTAAAAAATTAACATAGTATCAGAGCTTGAATGAATAGAGAACCTTTCATTGGGTATCTAAAAATGTCACTATTGTCATACAAGAAATTAGGGATTTTTATTGAAGATGAAGTTTTTACCAAAAACTATCTTGGGAAATGCACCTTGCCCTAGCGCATCTTTTGGCATATTGAGTGAAATTTTCGAGTGGCCATATTCTCTGGAAAGTCAAACCCTAGTTTTGGTTGGTACCTGAGAACCTGAAAACTAGGAAACTAGAACTAATACCAGAAGTACCAGTCCAGAATTGCGCAGGTCAAATTTCAAGGGGTAAAACTTGGAATTTTCTGAAATAGTTTTCTCCAACAAACTCACCTTAGACCAACACATCTAGTCCCTGGATCATAATTAAAAATTTTGAAGTTTGAGAAATTAGGCTTTCTCCATAAAACCCTAAGTTGCAATTGCAGTACCAATTCCTTCGCGCTAGTTTCTGTGCACCAGTTGCAGTACCTTTGGAGTTTTAAATTCTTGTTATTTATTATCGCTTCTACCTGATGATGCTACTACCTGTCGATATTGTCAGAGGTATGAACTTACATATGTTTAAACTATTAGTTTGAAAGGGTATTTGCAGGAGAAAGGATCTTTTATATAAATAACAATCATAGATCCAGAAGGATCTCGTATCCAACAAATTCAAAGGAAAAGTGCACCTCGGGTTCAATTATTTTTATATGCATCTATTTTTTATGACCATCATACTAACCATTAGTCAAAATTAAAGTCAAGGTATTAGATTGATTAAAGTTGAGATTATAGATTTTATTCTCTAACTTAGATTTCTCTCAAGAAACCATATTATCTCTGTGCAGAGGATAGGTTGAAGAGAATACTTGTCATCTTGAGTGAAGGATACTAGGAAGAAAAGGAACTATAATCATTCTTGAGGACATGACTCTAGGTTCTAGGTTTGATTAGGTTGATAATATTCAAATTTTCACATGTCAAGTTTGATAACTACCTCATTACAAGTAAACACTATAGTAGATATAACAATCTTTAAATAGTTTTATACTTGATAGCATGTGAGCAATTTTGAGATAAATGCTTATTGTAATCACTTACCAGATATAACTAACATCACCTCTAGGAGAAACTTATTTTTTTGGTTCCAGGTTACCATGGAGGAATGATTGATCACAATGCTAGAAGAGTGTTGCTCTCATTTCTTATTATTGTATTTATTAATTTTGACCCTTGTTTTAGGCAAGTCACAAGTGATATCTCTAAAGGAGCTACTGTGATGATTGTTATTGCTAATTTTTTTATTATTATTATAAAGAGTATTATTCTTGTTTGTTGTTGCTCCCTTGTTGTCCTTGTTTCGGGAAGGCCATAGGTGATAACCTCGAGAGAGATACATTGACAGTTGCAGGAGGAAACGTATTAGATGAGACATGGAGAAGACTATCCAAGTTGTATACATGATCGTATACATCCTTGTACCAAAGAAGACGAACAAGAATCTACTTTTGAGATACAAAGTATCTCATATGGAGATTGATTGTACGAAGCAGAAGGCTCCAAAGATGACTGAACATTAGAATAAAACACACAGTAGATTTGGTCAATGGATAATGAAGGCAATAATTGTTGGGAAATGTTTTTCTAATCAAGATGATAAATGAAGCTGCAGAAATATGGAGTCATTCAGTGAGAAATCACAACAACCTCCCTTGCTTGGTGGATATAAAATTATTTTGCCAAAATTCCTGTGGGAGGAGGAGAGTGACCTCCATCCCTTACTATTGTTGAATAGAAAGAATAATTTTGGGTGTAATGGTTAAGGATTGATCTACATTTATAACCTATATTATGTTTTAATGAGAATAGGAAAAACAACTAGAACCTCTACAAACGTTTAAAAGGAAAGAGATGGACTTCCTAACCAAGACTAATTATGATCTAGAGATACTCTGGATTTCTGTATTAAAATACTTAGTAAGTAACATACTTCGAAAATTGTATTTGGGCTTTAAGGAAATAGTCCAAATGTTATTAGACATTAAACTTAATTATAAATGAGGTAAAATTGTTAATGAAAGGTTGATCCTTAATGTGGTAAGGGAAGTGTTGGAGAACTTATAGATGACCAATAGGTCATATTGACATCCATAGGTAGATGTTATCCATATAAGGTATGAATTGATATGATCAAGTAGTAGTGAGAGGGAATCTAGAAAAAGTATTCCCTTGATTAAAATGTATGTTAAGAAAAAATGGTTTGAGGCATGAAAGAGAAGCTTGATAATATCTCTTGTTTCCTTGGGAACTATTGGAGTTTCCCAGATAATATTTCTAGGATGTTGAATAATTTTATAATACCAAAGGAAAGAATACTTTCTTACTGGTTGTTGTCAAATGGGAAGAAGGACATAGTTATGACTATGTCTGTTAAACTTTCCATGTGGATATCATGTGAATGAGTGCAAGCTCTCAACTGAGAGGGAAGCCTAGTGTTGAGTGTCTTTATGAGACTTGTTATGAGAATGGAAGTAGGATCCTTGGGAGAAGGATCTAGAAGTTTGATATGTCCATGTGTATGAATTACATGGAAAGGGGGCAAGAAATGAGCTTACATGATGAATGTTTAGTTGTGTTTATTTATTCTTGAGTGCATGGATTTAATTCATAGTAAGATTGCTTGATATAAGGACTAATATTAAGACTGAATAGATATGAATGAATGATGTTAAATGTGCAAATGATGCACATGTGTGATGTATGAGTG
>ML777674.1:1424247-1474574 GCA_009831015.1 Picea engelmannii
GTGTCAAGAATTTATTGAAGAAATTCCACTTGGTTATTATTGAACAATTCAATAACATAAACTTAGTGGGAATTCTCACATAATTTATTCACCCTAACTTGTATATAGTCCTCTATAAGTATCAATATGTATTTAAAACACCAAAGTGTTCATGACTTTCACATGGATAGCATGATCATGGTATTTCTCACATTCCAGGTAGTCAACCACTGAGTGTGCATCCTTATTTGCACCCTTTTGCATAGAGGAATGGAATTGAAAACATCATTCATGAATTTTTGGATGTGGGAGTCATATGTCCTAGTATTATGCCTTACTCATCACTAGTGATCATGGTATTAAACAAGGAAGGTACTCACCATATGTGTCTTGATTTTCAGGCTCTTGATAATTTGACCATCAAGGACAAATTTCCTATCCTAGTTATTGATAACCTCTTTGATGAACTACATGGAGCCCATATTTTTACTAAACTTGACCTTCAATCTAGATACCACCAAATCAGGATGAAAGAGGAAGACATACCTAATATATATTTTAGTACACATGAATATCATTATGAGTTTTTAGTGATTCCCTTTAACCTTTTTAATGCTCCATCCACTTTTGAGAGCCACATGAACAATATTTTTTATCTCTTCCTTTGCAATTTTTTTCTTTTGTTATTTGATGATATCATGACCTATGAAAAAACATGGGAATACCATATTGATCATTTTTATAGAGACTTTCAACTCCTGTGGGATCACCAACTATTCATGAAACACTTAAAATGTGATTTGGAGATTCAGAGTTTGAATACTTGGGTCATATTGTAAGTTAGGATGGAGTATGGGTTGATCCCAAGAAATTTGTATCTATGCAATATTGACCCCATCCCAATACCTTGAATAGGTTGTGTGGATTCTTAGGAATTATAGGCTACTACATGAAGTTTGTGAAAAAATGTGGAAAAAAAATCCACTACCTTAACTTCACCACTAAAAATAAAATGCCTTTCTGTGGAGTGTGACTACTGAATATACCTTCTGAACTTTAATGTGTTCCATGTGAATAGTATTATTAGTGCCACATTTTACTAAGACTTTTGTCTTGGAATGTGATTCCTTTGGAAGAGGTCTTGGAGTTGTAATAAGGAAAGAAGGGATCCCTTGGCATCCACTAGTAATAAGTTGTGTGATTTCTATTTGGTAAAATCAATCTACAATAAAGAGATGATGGCCATATTTCATGAAATGGAGACGTAGTGCCCATATCTCATTAGGAGGCATTTCTAGATCGAGACTGACCATAGTAGTTTGAAGTATTTTGTAGAAAACATTTTCTTCTTACCGGAATAACATAATTGGGTTACTAAATTGTTGGGGTATGATTATGGAATTATATATAAGAAGGGTAAATTAAATGTGGTGTTTGATTCCTTATTATGGAAATTTGAGGAGGATGGATCCCTATTTGTCTTATCCTTACCCATTCCAAGTTGGATCAAGGAAAATTCTACAGAATGGTTGGAAAATGGCTCTATAGTTCAACTCATCAAAACACTTGAGGAAGACCCCAACCCTCCTAAATGGTATACATGGTAGAAATATACATTGAGGTATAAATGGTACATTGTTTTGGTAAATACTTGTACATTAAAATAAAAGGTCTTGGAGGAGTTGCATTCATCACCTACAATGGGTCACTCCAACTATCATAAAACCTGTGAAAGAGATAAGCAATCATCTTTCTGGGAGGGAATGAAAAACAAATCCAACAATTTATACCATCATGTGACACTTTTCAATGAGTCAAGGGTGATACAATAGAGATGTTAAGAGAATTGCGACCACTATAAATACCAACACATATATGGATTGACATCTCTATGGATTTTATAGCGAGACTCCTAAAACAAATCAATGATCATAGTAGTAGTCAACCGTCTGTCTATATATGATCATTTTGTGCCTTATTTCACCCTCCTCAATTGTCAATCTTCATGGATCATATTTTGAAGTTACATGGCATGCCATCCTCCATTGTCTAAAATTGGGACCCTACTTTCACCAACATATTTTGGTAGGAATTGTTTAAACTTTACGGTACCCAATTGAACATGATCATGACAAATCATCCTCAACCCAATGTCCAAAAAAAAGTGTTCAACAAGTGCTTAGAAACCTATTTGTGATGATTCACTTATAAAAAGCCACAACAATAGTCACTATGGCTTCCACTCATAGAATGGTGGTACAATACCACTTATCATGTAGATAATAAAATTACACCATATGAATATATTTATGGCTGAAAACCCTTTTTAGTGGCCTCCTATTCACTAGGCACCTCCAAGGTTCATGTAATGGACAACATAGTTCCCAGAGAAGCCACTCTTGACACACTTAAGGAAAATTTGGTTATGGCTCAAAATAGAATGAAATAAAGTTCACCAACATCACTCAAAGTCCTCTTTACAAAAGGGGATCAACTACTTCGTCACCTTCAATCTCATAAAAACCATCATTGAAAGATAAAATGCACCAAAATCTAGTACCAAAGTTCTATGGACATTATACTATCACCTAGTGCATTGGACAAGTGGCTTGCAACCTAGATTTTCTATCTCACTCCAAGATTCATCAAGTCTTTCATGTGTCTTGCTTGAAGAAGGCTGTGGGATGAAATTGCATGGTGCAAGAAAAATTACTAGAACTTGAATAATATGGGTCCATTTGGCTCTAGTTGGAAGCAATTTTGCACAAATGAGAGTGAAAATTGTGCCAACATATAGTCTGAGAAGTGTTGATCTGGTGGAAATATATATAGCCAAAATATGCCACATGAGAACCAACAGTGATTCTGTAACAACTTCTTCACCTCTAACCTTGAGGACAATGCTACTTTTGAAATGAGAGGGAATTTTAGGGTCCTAATCTAACCTCCTTACTTTAGACTACCTAGGATTTAGTTAATTAATGTATGTGACCATATTCATTGAATAAGGCCAATTAGATAGTAATGTATAGTTATTTAATATAAAAGGGTTTGATTTATTAAATAAGTCCCACTAAGTGGTTGGTACTCATTAATGATGGGACAAGAAGTAGTTAATGATGGTGCACAATGAAAGGTTCCCCCACCTTAAGTGGCAATTGAACATTACTTCCTTTATTCTAAATATAATTAATAAAATGGTTTACTCTGCACATTTTATCTCATTGTCTCTTGTATAAGGATTTTTTCACTTATTATCTCTGTATACCTAGTTTGTTTTGCAAGTTTAATGGATTAAGGAACACTACACATTCCAATATAACATTATTGTATTATTTTCTTTATCATTTGAAATTTAGCACATAAGTCATCTTTAGTATCCCCAATAACTACAAATTATCACTTATAAAATATTGTCATCAAAATATAGAATTAGCAAAAAGGTAACAACAATGTTCCATTTTGATATAGATGTTAGTGTTATTAATTTTTATTTTGAATCCAAATTACTGATGTAGGAACCATTAATTTAATTAAGCCTAAAAAAAAAATTCATAATGTTTAAATAATAAGATTAATCAGCAAGCAATAAGCAATTTCATTCAACATATAAGCAACATAAATTTGAATTTATGAATAACAATCTATAAATTACATAACAATCACATAACCCAACAAATTCACAAATAAAAATACCTCTGCCTGATGCTAAATTCCCACTTATTTGGTTGTCCTCCCTGTTTCTTTGTCCACTCTCTGCCTGATGCTCTGACCAAACCCTACCCAAACCGACTAACCACCCAACCAGCTAGGAGAAACCTATCTGGCTCCCTAGCTCTAGGATTTCGTGAGGATTCTTGGCCCCCGAGCCCAAAACTCCTAGAAACTGGGTGCCCCCTGCAACAGTACAACCAACCTCCAAAACCAAACTCCCAAAACCAGAAAATATGCAAAACAGGAAATACGGTCCTCTCCCCCCAATAATGTTTCCTCCCCAAATTTTCATAATAATCTCCCATAAGCCTCTGCCCAGTCATATCTCCCCCATTCACCAACTCCATACCCTCCATTAATGCCACCCACCTTATCCCTCCATTTATTACCCTATCCTTCCATTTATTACCTTCTCCCTTGTCATACGTAAAGTTTCATAATGATTAAATTAAAGTTATTAAGCCCTTTAATGCTTTACCCAAATCATTGAATGTGTTAAGTAATCAATTAATTAATTAATGAACATTTATTAAACAATAATTAATTAATTAATATTAATAATAGTTAATCATTACTTAACTAATACACATTAAGACAATTGATTATTTAATTAACTATATTTAATAAACCCTATGTAACTATTTAACTGGGGTTGTTACATACACCCACCCTTCAGGAAACTTTGTCCCGAAGTTAAAGTATTCTATGATACAAGGGAAAAGAAACATGGTCCACACATTCATAACAAATAACTGTCATTATTAGTAAGTAAGCCAAGAAACTCATTCATACTAGTGTACATGCGCAAGAAATGCATGTGTAGCTAGTACAGACAAGTCTGATGCATGTACTAATAATCAATAACTATCACCCTTATAGTAATTTATGTATGCATCCAATCCAATCAACAAGACTATTCTTTTATAAAAGACAATAAACCAATCAAATGTTTGTGAAATCCGTTAATTACAATTATCTAGTTCAACAATTTTATTTAGACAACTGTGGTTTAGTTACGTAATTATGAATATTCATATATACACATTTTCCTTTTAGAAGGGAAAAATAATAAATAGACAAATCTACATACTTTCTCAACTATTTCTACTCATCCTTCCTCCCTAACTTACTTCCATATTCATTCATATCCTTCCTTTGTTGGACTATCTTGGAGCATCAACTATATTGAACTAACTCCAAATAGAACCCATAAGCGGAAGTGTCACTATCTCGACCAAGCTTCCCCAGCAGGCAACTGGCAGTCATCATCAGATGTCTAGGGGAGGGTGAGCTAACACCATCCTCCCATGACTTTAGGCTTCAGAGGATACATAGTGGGAAATGCCTCCACCCCTCCTAATCATAACTAGGGTCCACACCCTACGATGGAATATACAATGCCATCGTGTTGCTGGGAGTTTTGTCATCGTTTATTCGGTTTTGGGTAGTCTCAGCACCTGAAATCCTACATTGGTCCACATATCATAGCAATGCATCCAAACCAATATAATTTCACATACAAAGATTCATACCATATTGTTTCTCGGCCAATGGTCATGTCATCCACTTTCATCATTATTATTCCTTGGCTATTTCATAGCCCATAAACTGTAGATTAGTCTGTAACACAAACTCATACATTTCTATGCATTATCATCATGTAGTCGCATATAACCATCATTTCAATTCAGTATCCATGTACCAACAACTTAACATCAAAGTTTTTAAGTTAGCAATAGATCTCATAATATCCCATTATTCAATTTCGACACCCATTCATAAAATTATCATCTACCAGATAGATTGCATCATATCCAACATCATTCTAATAGCATTTAAACCTTCATAGGATTCTCATTCACACAATATGTCGCATCATATACATCATCATCAATAACATTGAAACATTCATAAAATTTACATTCACATAGTAGATCACATTATATCCATCATCATCAATAGCATTTTAACATTCATAAAATTTACATTTTCATAATATATCGCATCATGTCCATCATAATTCAATACATATAAACATTCATAAAGATTCATACGTCTTAAAAGTTTAAGTGTATCATTTAATAGTTTCACTTGTGAATAGAAAAGAAAAGTGTAGGCCTCAGGTAATCCTGGCTGTCTAAGTCAAAAGGTGGTGTTACATATACCCAACCTTCGATAAACATATTCTCGAGGTGGTCAAAAAAGTGAGGAATAGTCTCATCGTAATGTCTCGACGTCTTCCCAAGTAGCAGATCTTGGACTATACTTGTCCCATTGGACCTTAACTTAGTATACCAAATGGTTCCTGAGTTGTCAGACTCTACGGTCCAATATGCATAACGGTTCTACCATGAGAGTTCCCATGTCCGATACCTGCAATTCCTTCCAATTTATTTTATGTGATTCATCAGCAACATAATGACATAAAACAAATACATGAAAAACATTATGAGTTTTATGCAAGTGGGGTGGCAGTGCGAGACGATAGGCAATGGTTCCAATTTTCTCTTGGATTCTTAATGGTCCTATAAATCAAGGTAACAACATTGTCCCCTTCCCGAACCATATGGTACTCTTATTAGGCCTGATATGAATGAAAACCTAGTCTCCCACTTCATAACTTCAGTCAGTCCTATGTGAATCCACATAACTTTTCTACCTATCCTGTGCTTCCTTTAGTCTCTGCCTAATCTAAATCACCTGTTCCTCCATCTCTTGAATCAATTTTGGCCCAACTATTACTCAGTCTTCTAATCTATCCCAATTCAACGATGTTCTACATGGCCTTCCATATAGAGCTTTGTAGGGTGGCATTCTGATGGAGCTATGAAAACTGTTATTGTAGGAAAACTCTACCAAAGGTAGGTACTTCTCCCACTGGGTTTGATTATCCATGACATACATCCTAAGCATTTCTTCCATGAATTGATTTTCCCTCTCAGTTTTCCCATTTGTTTCAGGATGATAAGTTGTGCTTAAGTTTAACTGAGTCCCCAACACTGACTGCAAACTTGCCCAAAACCTAGAAGTGAATCTGGAGTCCCTATCTGAAATGATCTTCTTAGGTATCCTATGAAAATGGATAACCTCGCTTACAAACACACATGGCACATCAGTGACATCGTAAGTGTCTCTAACCGGAATAAAATGAGCACTCTTGGTTAACTTATCCAGTATCACAAGAATGGCATTGTGTCTATGAGATGTGAGCGACAACCCCACAAAAAAATCCATAGAGATGACTTCCAACTTGGACATAGGAACATCATGTGGTTGTAGGAGGCCTATCGAGTGATGGTGGTTGACTTTCACTTGTTGAAACTCTAGGCACTTGGCGACAAAATGGACTACATCGTGCTTCATGCCTACCTAGAAGAAAAGTTTCCTCATGTCTGCGTACATCTTCTTCACACCCGGATGCGCACAATAAAGTGCTCTATGGGATTCCTTTAGTATGATTCTTAGAATATCCCCATTTTCAGGGATGCACATCCTTCCCCGATATCTCAATAGTCCGTCTACTTCCAGACTATATCCTTCATACTCTGGATCTAATTTCATCCCACTCTGGAGGTTTGAAGTAACCTCTAAATCTCAACTCTCTCCTTGGATTTGCATCAACACACATTCCCTCAGATTGACCTTTAAAGGTACCAAGGAGAAGACACATGGCCTCCTACTCAAGGCACATGTGACCACATTTTCCTTTCCCTTGATGTATGAAATACCAAAATCATCCTCACTCATAAACTCACTCCATCGCCTTTTTCTGGCATTCAAATCCCTTTGAGTGAAGAGATGTTTTAAACTTTGATGGTCCGTTTTGAGCTCAAAGTTTCGCCCCACAAGATAGTGCCTTTAAAGTTTTAGAGCTAGCATTATAGTTGTCAACTCTAAATCATGAGTGGCGTAAATCTCTTCATGTTTATTCAACTTCCTTGATGCATAAGCTATCACTCCTCCATCCTGCATTAACACAGCCCCCAACCCTTGCTTTGAGGCATCTATGCAGACTGTGAAGTCCTTTTCCATATCCGACACTCGTAGAATTGGCACACTAGTTAGTAACCTCTTAAGCTCAATGAATGCACTATCACATTCTTCTATCCATTCATACTTGACCCCCTTGCGCTAAAAAGTGGTGATGGATTTTGCTATTTTTGAGAATCCTTCCACAAATCTCCAATAATACCCTGCTAGCCCCATGAATATTCTCACCTCATGGGCATTTTTCGGCATTGGCCACTCCATAATGGCCTTTTCCTTTTCTGGGTCCACAAAGATTCCTTCACCAGAAATGATATGACCTAAATAGTGGATCTCTTTCTGAAAGAAGGAACACTTCGACAACTTCCCATACAATTTGTTCTCTCTAAGGTAGGACAACACCACTCATAAGTGTTCCTCATGTTCTCTTTCATTTTTGGAATAGATGAGGATGTCATCTAAAATACTTGTACAAAATAGTCTAAGTACTTCCAGAATAAGCCGTTCATGAGGCTCATGAATACTGCTGGCACATTGGTCAATCCGAAAGGTACTATGACAAACTCGTAATGCCCAAACCAAGTTCGAAAGGTAGTTTTTGGGATATTTCCTTCCTTAATCCTTAACTGATGATACCCTGATCGCAAATCAATCTTTGAGAATACCGTCGCTCCTTTCATTTGATCGAAGAGGTCATCTATTTGTGGCATCGGGTACCTATTTTTCACTGTAGCATGGTTCAAGTCCCTGTAATCTATACACAGTCATAAGGATCTGTCCTTCTTCTTTACAAAAATTACTGGTGCACCCCAAGGTGAAACACTGGGCCTTATTTGCCCTAAGTCCAGTAACTCTTTCAACTGCATTTGCAACTCAAAAATTTCCAGCGTTGTCATCTGATACAGAGTCTTGGAAATTGGTTATGCACCAGGTTTTAGCTCAATAGTAAAATCAAGCTCCCTCTGAGGAGGTAACGCTGGTAACTCGTTCGGAAAAACATCCTTAAATTCTGACAATACCGGGTATTGATCCAATGAGGGTCCCTTACTTTCAGTCACTGCTTCCACTACATATAGTCGACACCCTTGCCTCAAGCATTTCTTAACCTTCATAATTGAGATAAATTGTAATGACACCATTATTCGTACACCCAAGATCTCCACTGTCCTTCCTTCATCGTCTATACAGGGCACCCTTTTTGCAAAACAATCTACCAAATCTTGATGATCTTCTAACCAATCCATTCCAATGATTAGGTCATATTCCCCGAGAGTAGTGATGTATACCTTCAACCTGGTAGTACACACTCCTAGGTCTACTATACAAATATCAATGCTAGTTCCTACCGCTTGTTTTTCCCCCGAAGCCATCTCGACTTGTTTAAAGTCATCATGCTTATAGGCTGCCAACACACTCTTTTATAATGCAAATGGTGAAATGAAACTATCTGTCGCACCAGAATCAAATAAAATCTTAACATTGATATGATTTAGCGTACCTGATGACTCCACCACCGTGGATTGATGCTCGACTTGGCGATTATTAACCGCTGCATAAATCTGGTGGCTGTTGCTTGCTCTTCCCATCCAGGCCTTTCCTTCTCTATGCAAAAATCCTAATTGTAACTCTGGGCAGTCATGCTGGTAATGGGGTCCTCCACACCCTTAACAGGTAACACAAKATTGAACCTGCGCACTATTATGTGACTGTCTCTGAAATGAGTTCCTTCCCCTGGAGCCCCTGCCCCCACTAGTTGTTCCCTAGGATGGYTGTGGACCTGCCTCCGTCGTTGGTGATGAACGAGATTCTACACTTGCTACCATTGAAATCCCTGCGGCTATTGTCCTTGGTGCGACTCTGTTACCATATGGAGGTGGCCTTGATCCCCCTCC
Source organism: Picea engelmannii (assembly GCA_009831015.1). Taxonomy (NCBI): domain Eukaryota; kingdom Viridiplantae; phylum Streptophyta; class Pinopsida; order Pinales; family Pinaceae; genus Picea; species Picea engelmannii. The sequence goes on from ML777674.1 coordinate 1,433,820, forward strand.
CCTGGGAAATGTCCTAGGGRCCTTCCCTACGAATCTAGGATGATGTGGAAAGGAAGGTATCATACCTCCAGTTAAGTTCATTTGTTCCTCCACATAACACACATTTTCCATAGCTTCTTCTATTGAAGACGGTTTCCACATCCGCACCATAGCCCTTATCTTAGGGTTCAACCCATAGAAAAAGCGTTCTCCTTGTCATTGGTCATTATCCATATATGAAACATACTTGACCAATTCCATAAACCTAATCTCATATTTCTCTACAGTCTTGTTTCCCTGTACTAGAGCATGAAATGCCCCTACCTATTGTTCCTCATAGTAAGCTGGCAGATATTTCCTTCAGAACCTCTCCTCGAAAAGTTCCCAAGATACGGTGTCTGGGGTAAGATGCAGTTATCTTGCCAGGTTTCCCCATTAGTTCAAGGCACTGTCTCTCAACTGAAAAATCGTTATCTTTGCCTTTGAGGTGGATGCATAGTCCCTTAAGGAAAAACAACTTATCATGCCTTCCAACCATGCTTCTGCGCATTCACTGGCGCGACCCCCGACAAACTCTGGAAGTTTGATCTTCTACAGTTCTCTAGTGATGTCTTCGGGTGGAGGTCCTCCCCCTGAATCCCTCGACTCTTCTGGATTACCTGTTCCATATGGTGGGGGTTCCACTTCGATCCCTGCTGGTTGTCGCCCCTTTAAAGTCTCATTTATGGCCTCCAAAAAGCATAGTATGAGAGCTAGTTTGGGCGGTGGCGGCGGCGCTGGAGGTGTTGGCGATGCCTGCAACAATGATCCTCTGCCTCGATTCCCTCGAATCCTAACCATCCTTTATGATTTAACCTGCATCAACCAAAGTTGTCAGGGTGAGTTCAAGGTCATTTCTCATTGCGCAACTTAATTAGAAAACAGGGTTAGGCGTAAGTTTTTTTTTACTTGTCTGTAAATAGACATTACTCTCTTTAGGGGAGTGGCTAGGTTAGGGTTTAAGCATCTAAGCTTGATGTCTTTGCCTAAGAAAACTACTAATTCCCTCACCCAGTAGCTATGCTAGCACTGTACCCCACTTGCTAATTTCTCTAACTTACCTGCCTAGTGTGCATGAAGCCTCCTCCCACTTATCTTGGTTTAAGTCCTTATACTTTGTGTTTACAACTAATTAAGGTGACTTCCAACCTAATGTTGATTAATTATTAAAAACTAATAATCTGGACCAAAATTTAACCTAAGTTTCAATCGCCTTAATCAATACTTTCAATTTAATCTAGAAAATTAATATTAGTATTAGTATTAATTAATTAATCACTAATTTAATTAATCTTTCCATTTAATTTAATTAATTTTTCTCCAAGGCACATACATGGCACGTTGGTGTTTGGTTGTTTCTTAAGGCTTAGGCGGTGGGTGGTCATGGGTTCTAAACCCATAGACTCCAAAACATTTCGATTTTTTTTTATAAATTTATTAATTAATATATTTTATTTACCTTTTTTTTTATATTAATTTATTATTATTATTTTAATGATAAAAAATAATAATAATAATAAAAAACAAATTAATCACTCTAATTATTTAAGAATAAACAAATAATTTATATAAATAATTCATGATAATCAATAATTAAATAAAGAAGATAAATAAAAAATAAAAAAATAACTAAAATAAAACATATATAAATTTAAATAAATAATTTAAAAACAAACAATTGTTTTTTAAAATAAAAAAGGGTGGGCACGCATGAAGCCCACGTGCCCCTCCCCTGGCACTCATCCCCCTAACCCTAATATTGTCTCACCCTTATATCTTCAAACCCTTTACTCACTCGACTCCTTTTCTATTTCATTTTTTTTTTGTCAAATGCTCAGCAAAGGGATGAGGCTGGCGGCCATGGTCATTTCCCTGCTCGGTCGACCCTGTGTCTATGGTTTCAAGGTCTGGAGGGCCTTTTCTTGTTAGTATCTCTGTGTTTTTTTTTGTTGTATTTCCATATATGCGTTGTTGCAGGTGCCCCCTTTTTTTTTCATTTATTATCATTTTTTTTGTACAACGCCCGGTTGCCTGACTTCTCCTTGGCTGTTGGTTTGTGTATGTGGCTTCCATAGCTTAGAGGTATTCCACGCATGTGTTGTGCACACTGTGCTTCCTTGCGACTTGGCGCGTGGTTTGAGCGCTGGTTTTTTTTTTTTGTGGTTGGGCGTTGGCTTTGCATAGAAAATAATTTCACGCATAGTGCATAGTAGTTTCCCCATGTGGGCTCCTCCCTTAGCTTTGGCGCTTGGCTGTGTGTTGACTTGTTGTTGTGTTTCATGGAATTTTATGAAACAGTTAGGGTTTGGTTCTTTTTTCTTTCTTTTTTTCATTATTAGAATCTTCAAAATATTCATCGCTTGAATCCGTAATACAGTTTCCATTTTTTTTAAAATATCTAGAAACTATAAACTTTATGTATATTTTTTTTTTGGGTGCCTAAAATTTTCAGTTTTTGAAAGAAGTTCACTGTTTCTACTCTGAGTAGGAGCTTTCATAAAACAAAAAAATACCTCTCTGCCTTGGATGCATACCTATGCTCTGTAATTAGGGATTTTTTTTCTTCTTCACATACAGGTCTGTCTGGCTCGTGCGGGTGTATTTTTTTCTTTTTGGACCGACATTTAATGCTGCATCTTTGGATATGGCATTCAAGCATTCTAGGGAATATAAATGTACCTCTATCTTCCATGTTCAAAAACGTTCTCTGTGTTCTTTGGGGCGTACTTACATAATTCTCAAGCTGCATGGCTTCAACAAAGATTGACTTTATGATTTGTTCGACAAGCACCATTCGTTCTGCAGACATTATCCGTCTCTCCCTAAAGTACGCCAAAGTGCAATGAAATTCCCATTGTGGGATCTTCCTCCATGCGACTTGATGCATGGGGCTTGGGCACTTGGCCGCAGTTTGTGACTCGTTATCCATGGCAAGGGTATGAATATGATAAGCGCAACAAGCGTTTTTGCGAGGTTTTGTTTTTTTGTGTGGTCTTCTGCATGGCAATGGGCGCCACTCTCAGTTAGTAATCTTTCTCCTTCTAGGCTGTAGTCTGAATCGAAACTGCGAAGAAAATAAAATGGTGTAGGAACTGCCATGTCCGCCTCTAAAGCGTGCTTTAATACTAAATGTAGAGCCGCATCGACTAAGAAATGGAGAGCCGAATGGATTCTACACTCGAGAGAATTTGCAGACCTTTGCGATTCATGCGGGTTTGTGTATGAGAAAATGAGATTTTGTGAAACATTTCACTCAGATGATGCTGGCTGGAGGATTTGCAGTACATGTCAAAAGCCTATCCATTGATTTAATATTGTCCGAGAAAGAAGTACCTGTTAAAAAGGAGGTATTCTCTTTGTTTAGTCACGAGCTTATCCTTATGCCCTAGTTTGTAAGGATTATCACCCTGTAGTTCTTTGGAAGTAGATAATTTTTACAAGCACCAAATGCATTATCCTTTGATTCACATGATTGTGCATGGAGGCAATTCCTAGCTGACTTTATGGCAAATGGTTTTTTGCGTATTGGTTGGTCATTGGTTTGTATGAGTGATATTCATGAAGATACTTGGGTGGAGGTTGCAGGGTCAAGCCCCCCCATACCCCGCTTTATATATTATATTTCTTACTATGATTTTTTTTTTTATGCAATGAAATAGTGGTAGCACAAATTCCAGTCGTAGCTTCTGGTGGTCCTCTTCCTTTCAGTCGAGTGGCCAAGAGACCCCTACTGGAGAAGATTACCTCCTGCATCTAACTATACTAAATTCTCTATTTGGTAGTTTACAAGTTTATGGGTGGTCTAGTTGGAACAAGTGGCCAAGTATATAATCTTTTTCTGGCTACTTATTCTTTTTCTTTTACATAATATATATATATATATATATATATATTTCAAAAAAAAAAACTTGAAGGTTAACATTGATTATGTATATATACATAATCAATGATCAATGTTAACCTTCAAGTTTTTTTTTTTGAAATTTTATTTTATTTCTGTCCTATTTACAGGTGAGGATTTTACCAGAGAGCAAGTGGTCTCTAAATATTGACATGTGGTTCGAACAAGGAATGGAATAGGCGCAAAATCTCCTTTCCTGTAACAATCTCTCTCTTCTTCAGGGTTTCTAAGTAGTTTTTTTTTATATATATTTATTTATTTAGTGTCATTTCATGTCTATTACCTAGGGTTTATGGGTTGTAGATCTATTTGCACAGCTCCTTACTGCTAACGATTTTATTTGAGGGTTATTTCAGGATTTTCTGGGTTATTTATGCTCATTATTTTATATTTATGTCTATATCTGTGTTAAAATTTTCAGTATGTATATTTTATTTATATTTATATCTGTGTAAAAAAAAAAATTGTGTTCTTGGCCTGTAGGTTAGGTGGAGCTGGAGTTGGAGTTGGAGCTTGGCCCTCAGGTCCAAATTTCAAACTAAGGCTCTGATACCATGTGTAGGAACCATAAATTTAATTAAGCCTAAAAAAAAAATCATAATGTTTAAACAATAAGATTAATCAGCAAGCAATAATCCATTTCATTCAGCATATAAGAAACATAAATTTGAATTTATGAACAAAAATCTATAAACTACATAACAATCACATAACCCAACAAATTCACAAATAAAAATATCTCTGTTGATGCTAAATTCCCGCTTATCTGGTTGTCCTCCCTGCTTCTTTGTCCACTCTCTGCCTGATGCTCTGACCAAACCCTACCCAAACCGACTAACCACCCATCTAGCTAGGAGCAGCCTATTTGGCTCCCTAGCTCCAGGATTCCGTGAGGATTCCTGGCCCCTGAGCCCAAAACTCCTAGCAACTGGGTGCCCCCTACAATAGTACAACCAACCTCCAAAACCAAACTCCCCAAACCAGAAAATATGCAAAACAAAAAATACAGTCCTCTCCCCCCAATAATGTTTCCTCCCCAAATTTTCATAATAATCTCTTGTAAGCCTCTGCCCAGTCATATCTCCCCCATTCACTGACTCCCTACCCTCCATTAATGCCACCCACCTTATCCCTCCATTTATTACCCTATCCTTCCATTTATTACCTTCTTCCCTGTCATACGTAAATTTTCATAATGATTAAATTAAAGTTATTAAGCCCTTTAATGCTTTACCCAAATCATTGAATGTGTTAAGTAATCAATTAATTAATTAATGGACATTTATTAAACAATAAATAAATAAATAATTGATTAATATTAATAATAGTTAATCATTACTTAACTAATACACATTAAGACAATTAATTATTTAATTAACTATATTTAATAAACCCTATGTAACTATTTAACTGGGGTTGTTACAATTGAGAATACAATTATGATGTATATACATATACCAAGTGCATGGTGATTTCTTAATACCATAGAATGATTTCATTCTTAGTCGCAATGAATCCCTCAAGTTTCTTCATATAAAGCTCATATTCAAGTTACCATTTAGAAACTAGGCAAGATTTGTACATGTCTATTTTTCCAACAGATTTAAGCTTCTTCTTGAAAATCGATTTGCAATTGATAGCTTTTGTCCCTCTAAGTAGATCTATGAGTTTGCATGTCTGATTCTTGATGAGAAACACACATTTTGAGTTTGTTTTTTCCTTCTATTTTGTTGTATTTATTGATATGAGATCCTCTTCCACACTCATGGGTTCTACAATTATAACAAATTATAAACATGGAGAAAGGATGTTTTGTGCACTTTCTATCGTCTCCAGTGATGGTTTCCAGGGATGGGTGGAAGTATTCTCTATTAAGGTTCCTCCTCAACTTCGATTTTTCCTTTTCTTGGGAATATTTTTCCTACATTGGGTCTTGTATCAGGTGCTCACTAAGAGCTTCCACTTCTTTTGCATCCTCAATAACAATAGAAATTTCAATGTTATTTCATATTACCAAAAGTTGAATCATGTGATTTCTTACACTTTTGACTAAAGACATGAGAATTCCTAAAAAATAACATCTTCAATAAGGAATACACATTCAATAAAAGGATCAAATAAATTATATCCTATTGACACCAAACTACAACCATAAAATAATGCATATTGAATCTCATTTTTTTTATTTTTTTTGGGCGGGGGATGTGGACTTGCAAACACCTTACAACCAAAACTTGTAAAATATTCAATATTCAATTTCTTGACTGTCCACTTCTCCTTTGGACTCTTACAATTTAGTTCCTTTGAGACTAATCTATTCTAAATATATATATTTAACATCATAAAAATTCATCTACCCTGAATTCTTGTCCTCTAGGGAAATCCTTAATCTTATTGTAATTTTGGATCATCCTAGTGTTGGAAAGTTTTTTTTCAATGATGTCAAACATAGAAGAAGTACATAATCCCTAGAAGGCCCTAGAAGTAATGGGTGATGTCAACCCTAGAAGAATCCTAGAGGCCTATAGAAGTGATGGGTGTATTTGAACAAGTCTCCAAAGTGGTCCCCTTAAGGCATAGCTTTAAGAATGGACCTCACAGGAAGACGATTTGAAGAAGTATATAAGAATCCCTGAGGGTGTGGTCATGAATCCCGAATGTGTTTGAAGAAAAAGAATATGAAGGACACTACAAATACATGCAAAAACCTCATAGATGGATATTCGTCGCCATATGATCCGGATTTATTTTCGGCACGAAATGAGAGCAGAGATATAATAAAGAAATGCACCTATATCGCGTATATCCTATAATATAACAGGAATATGTCAAAGATACAACCATAAACACAGATATATAGTAATACACGATTTCTATTAATGAAAGAAATGTACAGAGACTGTAAAAATATAGAGTGAAAGACTCGCTAGAATGGTGGCAACTTATCTCTGAGAAGAGATGTGACAGCTACTCGCATTCACAAGAAGATCATTACAATGAGGCTCTGAAGGCGTTTTTACAATAAACAGGAATTCCAAAAGTCCTAGACATCCAAAAACCTAACCCTAGGAGATGAAGCGCCAAAATTCATGTGGGCCCCATTTGGGTAAGTTAGTACATCAACTTCCCGGGGTCATAACTTTTGCATACGATCTCCGTTTTAGGCGTATGATACCTCGTTGGAAAGGTATTGTCGAGGAGATTCATTTTGGGGGCTCAATAATGCCTTTGGATATCATTGAGAACCTCTATCTCTAAAAACCTTCATTTAGGCCCTCAAAATGGCCCTGGAAGTTAAAACCTGCTAAAAATAGTAAATTGCCAAAATTGCCAGAAAATTGTTTTGAGCCAGTTGGAAAAGGTGGGTGGCCACTGATATCCACCTGGATCACCATGTCATTTCCAATGGTAGGTGGAACTCCATGTGATTCCTCAGGGTTGAGAATTTATTCTCTCTTAATGTTGAAGACCCGAAGTATGTTCAAGGATCCCCAGAGATAAGGTCAAATAATTTACAAGTTGACCCCAAGTCAATTAAAGGAGAAACATTTGTTGCAACAAGAAATAACAGGTCGAACTTAAAAGTCAAATAAAGGTGTCACATGGAAAAGTATAAAAACACATAAAGAATCTCTCATTTGTTTATCCATCCAAGTGAGTTTTTGTTAATGGAGCTAGCATAAGTGGGTTTGCACTTGTGCTAGGAGGATTGGAAATATCAACAAAGAAAATATGGCCTAGGAGAAAGGAGATTGAGGAGAGTAAGGAGTACGGAAGTGACTGAACTATATTTTTGAGGTTATCTGCGGGTTCCAGTGGAGAAAGGTGTGGATTTCTGAGGTTATTCACGAGTTGTAGTGGAGAAGGTCACAGATGTATGCAGATCATAGTGAGGAAAAATATGGATGTTCACTAGTTGAGAGTGTATAAGTCACAGATTTGTGGAAAAGGTTTGAAGAATATGCTACTCTCTTGATGATGAAGTTGAGGAACATATGTTGGTCTGAGATCTGATGTACAAGTTTTACATAATGAAAAGGTATGCTATTCTATATATTTTGAGTATTGTATATTGAAGGTCATGGTATATGATTAAATCATATCTTGGAGGTTGTGGTACATGGTCCATGGCATATATTTTGGTACATGGTTGAGGCATATCATGAATGATATGGTATATGTTTGAGGCATATCCTTGGGACATGGTTAATGGATTTTATGGTACATGCTTAATACATATTTTGGCATGGTTTATGGATGTTATGGATTATGATTGAGGCATATCCTTGGTACATGGTTTGATGCATAAAACACATACTTGAGGCATATATTTGATACATGGTTCATGGATATTTTGGCATACAGCTTAAGGCATATATTGGAGGTGTTGGGACATGGTTTGATGTATATCTTGATGATGTTGGGAATATGTTTTGAGATATGTTCTCGGTGATCTTGGCATATGATCTATGTGAATAGATATGGTTTGATGATGATGATATATCGGTGACAATGACATGTTGATCATCAGTGATAGTGATAGGTTGATCATCAATGATAGTGACGGGTTGATAATTAGTGATAGTGACAGGTTGATTATCAGTGACAATGACAGGTTTGTTATCAATAAAAGGTTGATTATTAGTGAATGTGACAGGTTGAATGCCAATGACATTGCTAGGTTAATTATCAGTGATATTTTGAGTGACAGGTTGAGTCTCCATTTATATTTCAGGGAGAAAGGAAGGGGAAAGGAAATGGTGTTGTAGCCTCCTTCTAGTTGGTGTTGGAGAATATAGGGAGTCATAGCTTCCTTTAGGTTGGAGCCTGCAAATTAGGGGGTTGGATCCTCCTTCCAGTTGGATCTAGAGAATTTATGGATTTGTATCTTCCTTCAGGTTAGAGCCTGTAAAAAGGGGGTTGGTGCCTCCTTCTAGTTGGTGCTAGAGAATTTTGGAATTTGGTGCTTCCTATGAATGTAATATTATGATATATAAGAAATAATTATGTGGTTTTCTCCCATTTGGGTTTCCATGTAAAAATATCTTGTACACTATGTATGATGTGATGTATTATTTAATGGTATGATTTATAGTTATATGTTCATGAAATGTTAAATGCAATAATAAGTGATAAACTATTGATAAGTTGGTGTTTACATTTTCAGGTAAAAAGTGGTAAAAAGTGATCAATACTGATTCAACACCACCCCCCCCCCCCCCCCCTCTCAGTATTGGTGAATATTACAACAATTGGTATCATATTGGGTCCTTCATAAACAATATAGACACTAGAAGGTAGATCATGGGTCACACAAATAATGGAATGGCAATGTTTGTTGGTTAGAATTATGAGATATGGAGCTCAAGAATGAAAGTATCTTTACAGGAACAAGGGTTTGATGTTTGGAAAGAAGATGTTACATGATATATTGCTTCAAATAAACATATGAATATTGTAGCCAAGAAGGAATTCAAAAGGAACAACAAAATATCAATGGATTCCATCCTAGATGCATTACTTGATTCGGTAAAAGTTAAAGTGGTACAATGTTCATCAACCAAAGAGATTTGGGATAAGCTACATAATGTCTACTTTGAGGAATATCCTCTTATCATAAAGCCAAAACTTGTTGATAAATATAAAGAATATGCTTAGATAGAACAAGAAGAAATAATTTCATCATATCAGATAGATCCAAGAGAAGATTATGAAGAAGGTGAAGTAGATCTTAAGGAAGCATTAATCGATACTTTGAGTGAACTAAAAGGATAAACTAAGAAAACCAAGTCTCTCAAGGAAGAATTGATGAAGCTAAAGGAGGGTTCTACCAATCCGAACATAAAATTTGAAGACGTCAAACATATGATTATAAATCTAAAGGTAAGTAGAAGAAGCCACAATGATTGAAGAAACACTCAAAAATCATTTGGAAGAAAAGAAATATTTGGAATCCAAAACAATATCACTAAGAAAAGAAGCAAATAAGAGAGAAGAAATTTTTACAAGTGATATTAAGGAAATATCTGAGGACTTAAACAAGCCTGAAGCTGAATTTAGTCAACAAGAAAGAATACTTGAAGAAGAAATCATCTCCTTGAAGACTCAACTTGAAGAGGAAAAGATAACGAAAGAAGTAATGAAGATCCAGATGATGAACAAGGAAGAATATTGTGAGAATCTTGAAGAAGAAGTCGTGACATTAAGGGTTGAAGTTGTGAAGGTAAGAAAAACATTGAAGAGAGAGAAAGCTCCATACCTCTAGTAAATAAAGTTGACGAGAAATGTTACAGGTTTCTGGAAAGGAAGAATAAAGAGAAGGCTAAGATTTATGAAAAAGTCATGAGAGGCCCTATCAAGAAGGAAGAATGTGATCCCTCAAAGAAGAACATTCCAGAAATGGATATGATTCAAGAAGAAAATTATAGAAGACCTTCTACTTCTAGGTATCAAATAATATTCAATCATTGTGAAGGAAAAAAATAAGATAAGATCATGATCAAATAAGGCATGAATTCAGAAGGAAAACATCACACAGAATATCATTTACTTCCATGTATCAAAGTTTCTTTTTTGGTTATTATTTTACTTGTAATAAATTTGGACATAAAGTTGTAGATTGCAGAGCATATAGAAGAAATGTTCAAACAAAATATGCTTATGTGACCCTCTACAATATTAAATGTTACAAATTCCACAACCATGGACACATAGCTTGTTATTGTAGAAGCATGATGGATCCTTCCAAGAATTAAAACACTGATATCAAATACAAGAAAATTTGGATAAGGAAATAAAAACAAGAAGAATAGGTAAATGAAAAACTCCCAGAGATCATACTCATATGATTTATAGAGTTGTAAGCTCGTGATGAATATACAAGTAAATAGGAATATGTCATCATTCATAATGATGATCCTACAGTGGAGTAGTATTATATATTGTTATAATCCATTTGGCTTGGAGAGCCCTGGTAAATGTGAATGTTGAAGAGGGGGATTCTAAGAAGTAACTATTATATATTAGAGAACTATATTTAAGGAAGTATGAAGTGTTTTCATATTTTGGGAAGGAAGATTCAGAATGTACTGATGCTAGGAGTGTAGAATGTCTTGTCACAGAATAAGAAATGGTCTTCAAAACACATCCCCATGCATGTATGAAGAGGTCAGATGGTAGAATATCATTGACACACTTTTGAGGTAGATATCCATTATTGTATAGGGTATTTCAAGAATGTATTCAAGTAGGGATACATTCAATACAGATTTGAGAATGTGTACTTGTTTTAGACATGTAGGAATTGATGAACAAATTGAGCAGACTAGTGGAAAAATTTGATTCATCTTGAGAAGTAGGAATATTTGAAGAAGTATTCCGAATAGTAAAGTGACAGATGGGTCAACATTGTCTGTAGATGAGTAGTAGAGTCATGGAAAATTTCATGACATATGGATAGAGATGAATTCGTGAGATATGTGGTAGGTCTAGAAGACAATACTTGACATGAAATATATAATATACATGAAAGTAGATGAAATCATGATCTCAATAGGAATTGTATAAAGGAATAAGGACTCATTTTCATTAACCATAAAGAGGGATGTTCAATAAATCATATGACTCAAGAAGAGAATCATATTAACAGGTGGAACCAACTAGTCACAGAAAGGAAAGTCATGAAAGGCACAAAAATACATGAGAAGATAAACCATCAGGAGAAGTTATACTATCAAGGGAAAATTATCGAATGATTACATCATTGATGTCATCTTAGTGAATACAAATCAAGCTATGAATACTTGAAGTAAAACATGAATGATTTTAATATACGTCAGTGATTACAATAACATGAAGCACCGATGGACAATGCCCATTGTAAGAAAGGAAATAAAGCATATACAAGAAGCCCCACATTTATCTACATTACATTTTGTAGAAGAATATAGGGGGAGAGAAATCATCATAGGAAGTTACCCTTAATGGCAAAGAGGGAGAGAAATAAAAAAAGAAGGAAAGAAATATCAGAAGAATGAAGATAGGGGGATAATGTTTTTTAAAATAAGGTATACTTTCATAGGGAATTACCCTTTGCCATTGATGTCAAAGAGGGAGATAAAAATCAGAGTGCATGAAGATAGGGGGAGAAATGGTCACAAGGGGAGCATGAGTGTTTCCATGAATGCCAAAGGGGGAGATTTTTGAAAAGTTGGTTGTCATTCATGTCAACCCTAGAAGAAGTATAGAATATATATAATCCACTAGAAGTAATGGGTGATGTCAACCCTATAAGAATCCTATAAGCCTCTAGAAGTGATGGGTGAATTTGAAGAAGTCTCCAAAGTGGTTCCCTTATGGCATAGATTTAAGCATGGTCGTCATAGGGAGATGCTCTGAAGAAGTCTACAAGAAGCATTGAGGGTGTGGCCATGAATCTTGAAGGTGTTTGAACAAAACAAGGATGAATGACATTGAAAATACATGCAAAACCCTCATATATGGATATTCCTCATCATGTAATTTCCAACAGTAGGTGGCACACCATGTGGTTCTTCACGGTTGAGAAGTTATGATTTCTTAAAGTTGAAGCCCCAAAGTATGGTCAAGAAGCCTCAAATCTAAGGTCAAAAAAGTTACAATTCGACCCCAAATAAATTAAAGGAGAAAACATTGTTGCAACACGAAATTACACATCATCCCTAAAAGAAAAATAAAGTAGGAACTTGGAAATGTATAAATACACATCAATAAACTCTCATTTGTTCATCCATCCAAGTGAGTTTTTGTGAATGGAGATAGAATAAGTGGGTTTTCACTTATTCTAGGAGGATTGGCGATCTCAACAAATAAAATATGGCCTAGGAGAAAGGAGTTCAAGGAGAGAAAGGAGTAAGAAAGTGACTGAAATAGATTTATGAGGTTATCCATGGGTTTCAGTGGAGCAAGACATGGATGTACGCAGGTCATAGTGAGGCAAAGTGCGGATGTCCGCTGGTCGATGGTATATAAGTCACAGATATATGGAAAAGGTTTGAAGAATATGCTACTTTCTTGATGATGAAGTTGAATAAGGTCTGTTGGTATGACATATGATGTACTGGGTTTTACAGAAGGAAAAGGTATGTTATTCTATAGATTTTGAGGCTTGTATATTGAAGGTCATGGAATATGCTTAAGGTGTATCTTGGAGGTTATGGTACATGGTTTATGGCATATCATTTAGTACATGGTTGAGGCATATCACGAATGATATTGTATATGTTTGAGGCATATCCTTGGCACATGGCTAATGGATGTTATGGTACATTATTGATACATATTTTGGCATGGTTTATGGATGTTATGGCTTATGATTTAGGCATATACTTGGTACATGGTTTGATCCATAACATGTATGTTATGGCACATACTTGAGGCATATATTTGGTACATGGTTCATGGATATTTTCTCATATGCTTGAGGAATATATTGGAGGTGTTGGAATAGGCTTTGATGTATATCTTGATGATGTTGGGAATATGTTTTGAGAGATGTTCTTGGTGATATTGGAATATGATATATGTGAATATATATGGTTTGATGATGGTGATATATTGGTGAAAATGACATGTTGAGCATTATTGGCAGTTGCAAGTTGATCATCAGTGACAGTGATAGGTTGATCATTAGTGATATTGACAGGTTGATTATTAGTGACAATGACATGTTGATTATAAGTGATAGGTTGATTATCAATGAAAATGATAGGTTAATTATTAGTGAAAAATTGATTATCAGTGACAGTGACAGGTTAATTATCAATGATAGTTTGAGTGACACATTGAGTCTCCATTTATATTTTAGGGAGGAAGGAAGGGGAAAGGAAAGGGGGTTGTATCCTCCTTCAAGTTGGTACTAGAGAATAAAGGGAGTCATAGATTCCTTCATGTTGGATCTTGTAAATTAGGTGGTTGGAGCATCCTTCCAGCTGGAGCTAGAAAATTTAGGGATTTGTAGCTTCCTTCATATTGGAGCCTATAAACAAGGGGTTGGTGCCTCCTTCCAGTTGGTGCTGGAGAATTTTGGAATTTGGTGCTTCCTATGAATGCAATCTTTTGATATATAATAGAGCATTATGTGTTTTTCTCCCATTTGGTTTTCCACATAAAAATATCTTATCACTATGTATGATGTGACATATTATTGAATGGTACTATTTATGGTTATATGATCATGGAATTTTGAATGAAATCATAAGTGATAAACTATTGATAAGTTGATGTTTACATCTTCTCGTTAAAATTGGTAAAAAGTTCTCAATATTGATTCACCCCCCCTCTCAGTATTGGTGAATATTCCAACACCTAGGGTCTAACAAAAAATTCAATCATCAATTTTTCTATTGGCCCCTCTAGTGACCCAAATACACAAATGAGTTACATTTTTGGGGACTAGCATAGCCTCTGCACACTCCTCTAATGTGCTATCTTATAATGTTATATTCATTCTCTCAACTACACCATATTATTGAGGATTTAAGATAATCATTAGATACCTTAAGATTCCATGATCTTTATTCACCCCAATTGTCACCTCATAGGACTTTTGACTTCAAACATGTATGTGTTTCTACAATCTTATGAGTGATTTTAAATGCACCCCAAATTTTGTATTTATTATTTAAGAAAATAATGTTACCTTCCTAGATAAATTATGAATGAAGGATTCAACATACCTTTCTCCTCCAAATGAATTTTCTAACATATGTCCACTTACATCAAAATGTAAAATTTTTAATATTCCAACATCTCGACCCTCTAAAAGAATAGAAAATGGAGACATGTGTATCTTACCAATTGTGCATGTTTCTCGTGCCTTCAAAGCCATGACTCCTTTTAGATTGAATCCCAAGACGACATCAAATTTCCTCATTTTTGCATGCTTTGGAATTTCAAATGGCCAAGTCTTCAACTCCATAGTTTGGTGTCGACTTCACTATCAAATTTTGTTAGCACACATTGATCCTTTGAGAGATTTTAAAGTCTATACAAATTTCTAATTATAATAAGTAACACCATGCCATTACTCATCATACAAAGGAAATCATTTAGAGTGAAAAGGGACTTGAATATGTAATTCCACTTATGGTCCAAAAATTACAACCTTTGGAATTATAAGTTCATTTTTTATCTCCTTCTGTGTTCCATTGGTAGCCCAATTTCAAGAGTATTTATGCAATAAATAGTAATTATGTTGTTACCACCAATTTTAAGCTCACATGAACTCTAGTTATTTCTTAAATTTTTTTATGTTGAAAGTCATATATGTTTAGTTTCCCCAAACCTAAGAGTCAATCTTCTACAGTCCTTTTCCAAAAATCCTTCTATAAGTGATAGATGTGTTGAGGTTCTTATACCATCCTTTTGAACTAAGAGGAGTATTCCATTAATTTTGTATCCACATTTGTTGTTTTTACTCCTTTTAATATATTAGGAACCATGTGTAACATGAAGGATTGGATGAGATATAACCCCTAAATTACTATGAACTTAGTATAACAAGTGTTGCGTGGCAACGTAGTCCTTGCCAAGTTGAATTGGGATAGGAAAAAGTAGTCGAGGAAAATGGAAACTACAATGGAGATGTGGCAAGATGCATGAAGCAATGGGAGTTTTGGTCCTCATTCTGGGTGGAAGGAGATGACTAGTAGGAATATGCCTTGCACCAATGGGATTTTTGGTCCTCATTCCCTAATATGTTAATTGTATTCCCAGAGAACAAGACATTAGTCCTACAATTGAATAGTTTTTTGGCTTGAAATATATCTTTGGGACCATCAACATATCATTTCCTTACAGTGAAAGTATTCCTCCTAGAAAAAACTAATTTGGACCTCTGGAATTCCTACTTTCGAGCTGCAAAGAGGGTATTGCGTTCAACATCAGTTTCTTTTCTGAAACTCCTTTTGGCGTTGTCAGGACCGCCATCACTAAGCTGGGAAGTTATGCCCATTAGGGTTGATTTCAATTTGGACGTAGACATGGGAACAATCTCTGCATTTCCATCATTCATTGTTGTATCATCGTTCATCATATCATCTTCTTCCAGATTGGAATCCATGGCATCAACCTCTACGCTAGCCATCAATGTAACTGGGCAGGTTCTCTGAGTAGGCAGGGTTTCCTTGGAATTCTTTGGCTTGAAATATATCTCTCGGTGTACCAAGGGACCATATCCTTTTTTGGTCTTGGGCGGATGGATATGAGTAGTAAGAATATGCCCTGGAATACTTGAACCTCTAGCCATCATGCCCAGAGGTGTTTACTGTATATGGACAAAAATACTGCCACACGTTAATGGGAATTTCCGTTTTCTCCAGACGATGTTTGAAATGAAAATTGGGGATGGATAATATAACCCTCCGCAAATCCTGGTTTAATGTGTATCAGTGGAAGATCTCCTAGAGCCTTTTGCTGATCAATGACAATCTCCAGGGTTCGTGCGTAATGAGTTGTTACCATTAAATATCACTTAGTCCATATTTAGAAAAAAGTGCAAAGGTGGCAGTGATGACGAAGAGAGATTAAGAATTAGAGATTTCTTAAAGGCACCAACCGGCCAACGCAAGAAAGATATCGCATCATGTTTGAAATGAATACTTGGAAATGATAACACTCTTCTCCGGAAATCTTGGTTTAATTCGTAGTAATGACAAATATTCTCTGACCTCCCAGCCATTAATGACAATCTTAATGGTTCCTACATGATGAAATAATAACATTAAAGCTTAATAATTGCATATCTAGAAGGAAGTACGAAGGTAGCGGGGATGGCGAAGAGTGACCAAACATTGTACATTTCGTCCACCTGCCAACCCCTGAAACAGATTCCAAGAAATTCCCAAGTATTGAAAGCGGTCAGGGGGGTTACAAAAAAAAGGGTCACAAGATATACCCAAGAGATGTGAGGGGTTGATGGTCAAATTGTATCTCAGTGACAAAGGGAAATTTGTATATTATGGAACTTTGGGTGCTGTATATAAAAGCATGAGACATTCAGAAAAAGGACCAAGTAAATAGAAAGAGAGAGAAAACAATATTAAGGGGAATTTGTTTGATAATTTGTAAATCCCAGAAGTCCAGGTGCTACTTGCAGGTGATGGAACAATGGAAACACAATGTTGAAACTGCCTATGCATAATGTAGACCCCCAACCCTCGACCAGAGTCCACTACAGGATCATTCTTCCTTCACTGAGCTGAAATAACTCTTCAGGCTCTTACTAAAAAACCCTTAACAAATTTGATCCATAGGTCCTTCCTTGAAAACCCCACCTGCACAAACATGCATCAGGTGCGAGATTTTTCTTCCAATGGTCACCGAATATGACCTTCAGTCTTTTCTTGAAAAGTAATTTCGGGTTTCGAGACTTCGCAAGTCCTGATGTCAAGAGCCCTTGAATCTTTGATCTTCCGATCTCTAAAATGCTGAAATGTCGAAATGGAACTTAATGATTATTAGACCCCTTGGCCATATATTTGGTCCATGTGACCACTCCTTCACATGAATGGAGTCTTTCTTCGGAAATTTCTACTCCGTGAACCCTGACTCTTGGTCTTCGGAGTTCTCGAAATACCAAATCCCGATATTCCAAAATGTCGATCCTTTGTCTTTCGAACTCCCGAAGTTCTGAAATATGAAATCCCAATGCCTCTGCCCTATCAGGACTTTTCTGGATTCTCTGCTCTGCACGCAAGGATTAAAACTCATGCTTCTTTCGATATATCCGACCGCTATCGACTGTCTGAGGAAGATCTGACAGTCTAGATCTTCTCTTCTCCTGTGCGCTCTCCTGCTGCTATCTGAACGTGAAAATTTCAACGGTCCAGATATTTCCTTCGGCCTGATCCGATGGCAGTTGTGCTCTCCCCTTGAGCTTGCACTTTCTTCCCAAACTTTGGAATATTTTCCAAATTCCAAAGGCTTCGACTTTTGATTTTTCCTCTACGAGCTCTACACCATTAGGTCTCACCTACGTTCTCAAAGACGTTGTCCCTCCTGAGATTTTGGGATTCTAAACTCTCCAAAGAGTTCCTTGGCCTCTGCAACTTCTGCAGCTATGGATCTGTGCATGAAAGAACTACTCCTCCTGAGCTTCTCTCCTTGAATCCTCAAAGGATTCTTCAACTTTTGTGCTCCTTTCAGAGTCTTTTCACGCATGGAGGTGCTATCTCTTCTGATATTTTCCTATGGCTTTGACCTCTAAGGAATTAACCCTTTTTCCTTCTCCCTCAGATGGATAATTTGATGCCCTCCTGGAACTCCTTCGCTCAAGAAAATTCTTGCTGAGTTTGTAGGGTGTTCAACAACCCTGTGAATATCCCTCTTTGGACTCTTCTCTGTCTCTGAACTCAAAGAGTTTTCTCTGTGTGCTCTCAACACCTACTCAATGCCCTCCTGACAGAGTGTCCATAATCCTCAGTGATTCTGTTTCTCTATGAACTCACAACAAATTTCCTCCTCCGCACTCTGCACCTATGCTCAATGCCCTCTTGGCATAGATCTATAGAACCCTCAGTAGCTCTATCTTCCTCCTGAACTCAACATAGTTCCTTTGTGCACTCTATGCACCTTTTCAATTCCCTCTTGGTATATCTCTACAAAACTCCTCAGAGATTCTGTCTTCTACTGTGTCCTCTTCTGCACAGTCTCACCTCCAAGGTATTCAACAACCTTGAGGTCTTCCTATGAGTCAATGATTTCAGTTGGTGTGCCCTCCTTGTCCAAAATCCGCAGAATTGGAAGTGCTCTCTAAGAATCCGCAGTGTTATGCCATGGCCCCTTGGCATGAAGCCTCAAAGAAATCCAACCTGAAATCAAAGAACTCTACAAATAGAAAAAACCTATATGTCCCTGTAAACGCTTACTAACACACATTCACAACATATAAGGAACACACATAGACATTCATAAACACATAAAGACACACAGAAACTCATGCAGGAAATATTCTCTTTATATTAATATGAAATGCCTCCTTTATAAGGTGTTCTTGAGCTCAGACTTTGATAGAGTCTCATCTCCTTCTCTCTGCTCATTTTATTCTATTCTCTATCCTACTACCAACATAAGATTTCAAGATCTTTTACATGAGGGGGCTCTTTGAGATCTTCCCTCCAAGATACCTACTCTATTCAATTACATTGAATTACATTGAATGGGTTGTCTAGTCCAGATCGGAGCTAGATTCATCCTTACAACCATTAAAGGCTATCTACATCTAGAGCCTGCATATAGGCACAGCCTTTTGGATCTAACAACCTTACAAACATTAAATGTGCTTGATTCAATTTCAAAATTTGAATATGAGAGGGTTGCGCCTCTCTTCCTCATTGAATGCGTGCGTTGAGTGGGCTGGCTGGCTGGCGCATGGCTAGCTTGGGAGCGATGCTCCTACATCAATGTGGGAACCCACAATTCAAAAATTTTGTTCGATATGAAACAGGGAAGCGGTTGGTCGGGCTGGTGATATAAAAGTAACAATGGAAATATGAAGATGTGAATCCTCCAAATCTCGCACGTAGACATTTTCCAAAAAAGGAGTAAGTAACCAGAAAGGGAAAGCAGAGGGAAAAAGAGAAAGCGAATAGCAATTTTTGGAAGCGTAAATTGATGTAAGAAAGCCCCGTTGATGGTATTAACAGTAACTATGAAGTGCGTTAAACATGTTAACAAGTTCTTCAATCAAGGAATAGATAGAATGAGCGATGTTTATAGGTTCCATGATCTGTTTGTATAAGAGAAGCATCAAAAAGTTACAAGAAAATCAAATTTTGGATGTTTAAGTAAAGTTTTTGTATTGTTAGCTTCACCACAAGTACAACAACAACGAATTTGAATTTAAATTTCCTCTCATTCATATGATTGTTCCATTATACATTGCATATTATATATTCTTTTATTTCAATTTGTTTGCTAATTTGTAGATCGTGGAAGTTCGGGTGTTGTTTGCAGGCGACGAAACATTGGAAATACAATGTTGAACCCGCCTATCCAGTAACCCACCTATTCAGAAATCCACAATCCAAAAAGTTTGTACAATATGAAATGGGGAAGCAGTCGGTCAGGATGGTGATATAAAAGTAAGTGGAAATCTGAAGACATGAATCTGCCAATTTCCGCACCTAGAAATTATCCGAAAAACGAGTAATACATACTAAATATGTACTTTAATAAAGTATGGACATGAGATTTTATAGAGCATGTATGGATCCCTCATTCCATAGTTAGCCACTTTTTGGATCGCGGGTTCTTGGGCTGGCGGACTCAAAATTGGGCCTCTATTGTTCTGTGTCCTACAATTAGCACCCAGATTTCCGCAATATACAAATTGACAGGCGGACTTACGGATTGGCTGGCTCAACATTGCACTTCTATTATTCCACATCCTCCAAACAACACTCAGAGTTCCACGATATACAAATTGACAGAAGGAATCCAGGGCTGCCAGGCTCAAGATTGTGATTGTTTACAGATGGTGATCCCTATCAACTATCTAACACTATCTAAAAAATTTATTCTCAAATACTAAATTATTAATATTAAATATCAATATTGTAGAATTTAATTACATAAAATTATTAAAGGATTCTAAATCTCTTATTTAAAAAAAACCCTCATATATGGTAACCCGCCTATTTGAAAACCCGCGATCCAAGAAGTTTGTACAATATGAAACGGGGAAGTAGTTGGTCGGGCTAGTGATATAAAAGTAAGTGGAAATCTGAAGATGTGAATCCACCAACTTCCGCACCTAAAAAGTTTCTGAAAAACGAGTAATACATACTAAATATGTACTTTTATAAAGTATGGACATGAGATTTTATAGAGCATGTACGGATCCTTCATTCCATACTTAGCCACTTTTTGGATCGCGGGTTCTCAGGCTAGCGGGATCAAAATTGGGGCTATATTTCTCCGTGTCCTACAAATAACACCCAGAGTTCCGCGATATACAAATTGACAAGCGAACTTGCAGGCTGGCTGGCTAAATATTGCACTTCTATTGTTCTGTGTCCTCCAAACAACACTTGGAGTTCCGCGATATACAAATTGACAGACAGATTCCAGGGCTGGCAGGCTCAAGATTGCGATTGTTTACGGATGGTGATCCCTATCAACTATCTCACATTATCTAAAAACATTATTTTCAAATACTAAATTATTAATATTAAATATTGATATTGTACAATTTAATTACATAAAATTATTAAAGGATGTTAAATCTCTTATTCTAAAAAAAAAACCGCCTATCTGGTAACTTGCCTATTTAGAAACCCGCGATCCAAAAAGTTTGTAAAATATGAAATGAGGAACGGGCTGGTGATATAAAAGTAAGTGGAAATCTGAAGATGTGAATCTCCCAACTTCCGCACCTAGAAAGTCTCCGAAAAATGAGTAATACATACTAAATATGTACTTTTATAAACTATGGACATGAGATTTTATAGAGCATGTACGAATCCCTCATTCCATACTTAGTCACTTTTTTGATCGCGGGTTCTTGGGCTAGTGGGCTCAAAATTGGGCCTCTATTGTTCCGTGTCCTACAAATAGCACCCAATGTTCTGCGATATGCAAATTGACAGGCGTACTTGTGGATTGGGTGGCTCAACATTGCACTTCTATTGTTTCGTGTTCTCTAGACAACACTCGGAGTTCCACGATATACAAATTGACAGACAAACTCCAGGCTAGTGGTCCCAAGATTGCAATTTTTTAGAGATGGTGATCCTTATCAACTATCTAACATTATCTAAAAACATTATTTTCAAATACTAAATTATTAATATTAAATATTGATATTGTATAATTTAATTACATAAAATTATTAAAGGATGTTAAATCTCTTATTTAAAAAAAAATGAAGTAAACAAAACAAATCTTTTTTAAATTCTATCACCGAAAGTATAACAATGACCAATTTGAATTTTAAGGGCATCTTGTTGATATGATAGCTCCATTGGACTTCACACAATATATATTCGTTTATTTCAAATTATTCCAGGATATTAATTTTACCAAGTTCATTGATCAAGGAAAAGTGATAAAACAAGCCACATACTACATTTGTGACGCAGACCCCCAAACCCTCAGGCCGAGGTCCACGTAGGATCGTTCAAAAACCTCCTCGAGTCGAAGCGACTCCTTTGATTCCCTATTGGAACCTCGAATCTTTTATCCACAGGTCCTTCACCTCCACACGGCCTTCAAACATGATCGTGATCTTTTCCCACAAAGTAATTTTGGGTTTTGGGACTTCCTGAGTCTTGATGTCGAGAACCACTGCCTTCTCAATCCCCCGATCCTCGAAATGTTGAAATGCCAAAATAGATTTAGTCATGGTTAGCCCCCTGGGATACACTCTTAGTTCATATGAAAACCCCTCATATGGCCATAGTTCTCTTGGGGTTCATTGACACAAAGCACCCGACTTGCACCCGACTTCCTGTCTTCAAGACTCCGGAAAAGACAATTTTCGAAATTCCGAAATGCCTGTTTCCCGACTTTCTCCTCCTTTCACGATTTCCGGTTTTCTGATGCCAAAATGCTTCGACCTTATGTCTACGGGATCCACGGAATGTCGAATCCTGAAATCTTGATATCAAGTGTGGCCACAGCCTCACTCTCCTCTATGTTGCATTTCGTGATTTCAGAGTTCTAATTTCTGAAATGCTCGATCCTTTGTCTTCGAAACTCCTGAAGTTTCAAACTCTGAAATGCCGATGAATACACTCGTCCTCCGCGTCCTGTTCTATTCCTCAACAATTTCAGATTTTCACGTTTTGGGCTTTCCCGATGCAAGGTTTCCTCCAATCACTACTCCTTAGACTTCCTAGTATCTGAAATACCGATACAGTGCTTTCACTCCCGGTCGAGATCAACGACTGTGATCCACTCTCAAATCAATGGCCCTGATCCTTTCGGGATATTCGTTCCTAAGAGCCCAGATTTCATGTCCTCGGGATTTATGAAATCTCAATATCCGGTATGCCGAAATTTGGCTATTTCCCTCGTGACCCAACAATGCTCCTTCTCTGCCTTTGGGAATTCGCGTTTTAGAATTCCGCGATTCCTGTTGCCAAGATCCTTGACCTCTTGTACTCCTGGTAGCCGAAATACTGAAATTATCTTTTTGGGACTTCTCTCCCGATGTCTGGATCGCTCCACGTGTCCTCCACTTGGACAATCTCGATTCTTTCGATCTTCGGGACTCTGCGAACCCAATGACACTGATCCTCTTGTATTCCAAATCCCCGGTATCTGATTAGCCAGTGATTCCCCCGATCTTTGCCATGTGTCCTCCCACAGATGGACAAATCTGATCTCTTTTGGGACTTCGCCAGTTGCGGAGTCGAAATACTTCTCCATGCTCTACTTCCCAATGTCTGAATCCCCGATATGAAAGGATCTCACAACACATTTCCTCCTTAGATGGACGGCTCAAATATCTTCAGGACTTCGGGGCCCATGAGTTCTAATCTCCGGTTCGTTGTCCTCTGAACCTACAAACTTTCGAAGTTCTGAAATCTGAAATCCCGATGCCTTTGACCTATCGAGACTTTTCCAAATTCTCTACTCTGCGTGCAAGGATTAAACCTCGTGCTTCTTTCGATAGATCTGACGACTATCGACTGTCTGCGAAAGATCCGGTAGTCTAGATCTTCTCTTCTCCTGTGCACTCTCCTGCTGCTATCTGAACGTGAAAACTTCAATGGTCCAGATCTTCCCTTCGACGTGATCCATTGACAGTTGTTCTCTCCCCTTGAGCTTGTGCTTACTTCCCAAACTTTGGAAGATTTTCCAAATTCCAAAGGCTTTGACCTTTGTTTTTCCCTCTGCGAGATCTACACCATTAGGTCTCGCCTGCATTCTCAAAGACGTTGTCCCTCCTGAGCTTTTGGGATTATAAACTCTTCAAAGAGTTCCTTGGCCTCTGTGACTTCTGGAGCTATGGCTCTGTGCATGAAAGCACTACTCCTCCTGAGTTTCTCTCCTTGAATCCTCAAAGGATTCTTCGACTTCTAAACTCCTTACAGAGTATTTTCATGCACGAAGGTGCTATCTCTTCTGAGATTTTCTTGTAGCTTTGACCTCTAAGGAATTAACCCTTTTTCCTTCTCCCTCAGATGGAGAATCTGATGCCCTCCTAGCACTCCTTCACTCAAGAAACTTCTTACTGAGTCTGCAGGGTGTTTAGTAACCCTGTGAATATCCCTCCTTGGACTCTTCTCTATCTCTAAACTCAAAGAGTTCTCTTTATGCGCTCTGGAACCTACTTAATTCCCTCCTGGCAGAGTGTCAAAAATCCTCAGTGATTCTATTTCTCTATGAACTCACAGCAGAGTTCCTCCTCAACACTCTATGCCTATGCTCAATGCCCTCCCAACAGAGCTCTAGAGAACCCCCAGTAGTTCTATCTTCCTCCTGAAATCAATAGAGTTCCTCTGTGCACTCTATGTACCTTCTTAATTCCCTCTTGGCAGAGCTCTACAGGACTCCTCAGAGATGATGTCTTCTACTGTGTCCTCCTCTGCACAATCTCACCTCCAAGGTATTCAACAACCTTGAGGTCTTCCTCTGAGTCAATGATTTCAGTTGCTGTGCCCTCCTAGCACGTCCTTGTCCAAATTCTGCAGAATTGGAAGTGCTCTTTAAGCATTGACTATCAAAACCCGTAGTCTTCTGTCACACCCTCTTGGCATGAAGCCTAAAAGAACTCCAACCTAAAATCAAAGAACTCTACAGATATCTGAACTTATCTGTCCCTGTAAATGCACATCTACAACATACATTCATAACATAAATAGAAAACACATAGACATTCACACAACACAGACAATATGCAGGAAAAACTGCTCTAGTATTTATTAATATCAAATTCCTCCTTTACAAGGTGTTCCTGAGCTCAGACTTTGACAGAGTCTCGGCTCCTTCTCTCTGCTCTCTTCTCTCGCATATTCTAACTCTTGCTACCTTTTACAATGTGCTTGAGCTCGGACTATAATAGAGTCTCGGCTCTCCTCTCTTCTCTTCTCTATTCTCTATCCTACTACCAACATAAGATTTCAAGATCTTTTACATGAGGGGACTCTTTGAGCTCTTCCCTCCAAGCTACCTACTCTATTCAATTACATTGAATTACATTGAATGGGCTGTCTAGTCCAGATCGAAGCTAGATTCAGCCTTACAACCATTAAAGGCTATCTACATCTAGAGCCTGCGTATAGGCATGACCTTTTGGCTCTAACAACCTTACAAACATTAAATGTGCTTGATTCAAATTCAAAATTTGAATATGAGAGGGCTGCACCTCTCTTCCTCATTGAATGTGTGCGCTGAGATGGCTGGATAGTTGGTGCATGGATGGCTTGGAGAGATGCTCCTGCATCAATTTGCATCACAGAGGTTATATTAAAGGGAAAATCATGTCCTTTATAGTTTCTTTTCTTACAAACACCACCCATAGTTCCACACTATACAAATTGACAAGCGAACTTGCGAGCTAGCTGGCTAAAAAATTTCAATTCTATTGTTCTATTTCCTCCAAACAACACTCGAAGTTCTGTGATACACAAATTGACAAACAAAGAATACAACCAAGAACCAAGTAAAATTCAAACAGGCCGCAAGAAAGATTTCACAAGGTTCCATAGAGCATCACGCATCGACCTTTGCATCAAACAATTTAATATATAAAGAAAACACGTCGCGGCATTGGGTTTCTCTTACATTTGGTATATCTTCCCATGAGAAAATAACCGTGGCCATGGGATATATGGGGTTTGTTGTCATGCTTTCCATTTTTGTACCGAACAATATTATGTGCATGAAATCTTTATAGCGAGATATGAATATCTCAAGTTGATGTTTCAATCCATGCCGAGCTCCGTTTCTTTTTTCAATTAGGGCATCGAGAAAATGAAGATACCATACCATAAATGTATAGTTGGATACAATTTTTTATTTTATTCGGGCACTTGAAAGAAAATTGCAGAAATCTTGTCATGGCTAAATAGTTGAAAAACAATTGTCAAACTTGGGCACCGAAAAAATGTGCAATATCCTCCATCAAAGCAACAACCACTCACCATGTTTTTTTTTCTTTTATTTGCACACCGAAACAAATATTCAAAATCCCCACTGGGAGACGGAAGAAAAAATCAAAATAACAACATCGATTGCATTTGTAATTAGATTCTCAAGTACTCGAGTCCGACGAACATTCATCTGGGTGTTGAAGAAATATTGCAGAGACACACTGCAAAATTCTTACTGGGAGATGCAAAAAAACATCAAAATAACAACATCAATTGCATTTGTAATTAGATTCTCAAGTACTCGAGTCCAACGAACATTCATCTGGGTGTTGAAGAAATATTACAAAGACACATGAGATATTTTTGTTTCCTTCCAAATCTTGATATGTTTTTTTCTCTTGTTTTTTTTTCTTTTCTTCAGTCGATATGCAATATTGCATTGTCCTCATTTAAGGTAAATTTGTTGTGTATCTGAAAGTTGCACATCATGTAGACACTTCTTTCCCTTTTCTGTAGGTATGCTTCATACGAAATGTCTGCCAACCCAGGAAGCACATCTTGTAATAGAGTTTGTCTAATTGTATAATGCACAGTTGTGTTTCCCATGGTTTAGATGCCAGCATTGAGGCAATGTCCATATATATATGGACATTTTTCACTACATTGCTGACAATCAATCGTATCATCACTTATCAACGCGAAAGTAGAAGCATGATAGTTTAATTTCTCACATACAGGCTCAAAGAGGGTCGAGTACGCATTCGCTGGAACCAAAACACCTTCAACCTAGAAATGCGAGAATAAGAATTAATACATTGAACAATATAATACACAACTGCCCCCCCCTTCAAAAAAAAAAAAAATAATAAACAAACCGCTGAAATTTGGTGAAGGCTATTTGTATGAGAAAAGTGAGGATGATTCTATAGATGTATATGCACAACAGTTGTAGAGCTAGTTAGTTTCTTCATATCTCATACTATGTCTACTCGCAACTCTATTACAAATGTTGCTTGGGTTGTGCGAACGATCCTTTCTCTAACATCCCTTTTCTTTGTTATATTTTTGAAGAGAATAAGTGGAAATTTCCCTTTATGCAATTGTTGTTCCATTGAAGAAAACAAATTTGAATAGGTATCGAACAATTGCAACTGCAACATGGAACAATGAAATATTTGTGTAACTTAACCGAGATACATGCACATGCGAAAGTAAAGGACAAAAATGGATATGCAGAACAGTACCATTTCCTTATTGTTGTCTGAATATCCATATTTTGTATGGGGAATGTGTTGCAAGCCAAGTTTTCTCACTAGTGTGACATCTGCACCAATGGTTCCTATTGGGTAAATGTCATTGCTCTGTGCAAGTTGACTCATAGTTGAGTCCGAGAGGAAACAATATTCTAAACAAGCAGTGGGATTTTTTCTACAACACTTGTTTCGTTCAGCGAAATAATTCGATCAAAATCACCATGGCCATACAATGTTTTGGGCAATATATTAAAATTTGTAATGGATATCCCATTACCCGACAATATCTTTTCTACATGTTTCTAGACAGGTTGTGTAGGAATAGTCAGTGTGACTGTCATCATGGCCTCCTTGTCTGTCATGTTAGCATGCATAATGGATCGAGTTTTGTTTGCCTTGTCCAAGTAGGTGATATAGATGACCATTATGTCGCTGATGAACAATTTTCCAGTTCGGTGACTGTTCAAGCCCTCTATTGATAGTACTTTGGGTGTTACAAGTCTAGACTTGGTGAAAATTTTTGAACAGGAAAAGTACAGTGAATGGTAGTGTGCATTATTTTTTTTGTTTTCTTTTTTTCTTGGCATAAATTTACAAGTAGACTCATATCTTCGATGAACTATGGACCTAGAGTTTTGCAACCACACCTCTTAGTCTGCAGAACCTACTCTATGTTTGGCGTCTCACTTGCACTTGTTGATACTTCTTGTGAACTGCAAAGCATGTATTGCATATGACATCGACATACTCATGATGCCATAGATGAATAAATATATGAGGATATTTGTTTGGTAAACATACTAGGAACAAAATGTATGCATCTTTACCTTTTCCCTTGTCAGTCTGTTGATGTCTGGGATGACTGACTACTCATGGCCATGTCACTAGTCCAATTATTTCTTATGCAAGCATGTGTAGATGAACATCATAAGGACTAAACAATCATATGCATTGTATATTGTCCATAATAGTTCTTAATGTCACATGCAGGGTGGAAGGAGATGGAATACAAAATAGGGTGTCAAGGGATACTCAGGAAACATGAGGACCTGAGGGTAAAATTGTATGCCTCTGAGTTTTTGACTGGAAAAATGTGTAACAGTAAATAGGGTGTGACGGAGGGGCATAGAGAGGAATTTGTATATCGCGGAACCTCAGAATCCAAGGGATCAATCTTGAACCTGCCAGCCCGACACCCATAATCAATAAAGTGGGTAAGTATGGAATAAGGTAGAAGCATGACCATAAATGTTAACCCATGAGTCCACCAACCTGCGCACCAAGGAATTTTCGGAAAGACCACTAAGAAGAGAAATTAGAAAGAAAAAGGGATAATAGAAAATGAAAAAAAGTAGAAATGGGGAGGTCACAAATTCCCATTGCTGCCAAGTCATAATTTTCTATTCTAATATTGTATGCCCACACCCGCTTTGTATATTTAATTTACTAGCACAGTTGGTATACCTTTTCGAATATTGTACCACAGAACCCTCTGTTGTTGCATAGAAGAATTCATCTTCCTGTCCAACCAACATGTTTCTTTCAAGGTAGCAACGCCAAATATAAAATGGACATGAAGGAAAGTTAGTATGAAGAAAGACATGTAAAATAAAGAAAAACAGTTCTATTTATTTCAATGTAACAACAAACATAATATGATTCACATGAGAATAAGCAAAAATATAGATAGCATATACATATAGGATCAAAAAAAAGAAGAAGGTGCAAAGAAGTGGAACAAGCACAACAAATACACAGACAATAACTGAAATATTCAACACTAGAATATGAAATAAGAGTACAAATATGCACCTCTGTAACTCCTCATTTACATTCGCACCAAAGAGTCCATCGTCCTCTCCATACATTATGTTTGTTTAAATGTAGCAATGCAGGAAAAATACAATGGACACCAAGGAAGTTAGTATGAAACAAGACATGTAATGAATATAAGTTAGTATGTAGGAAGGCACACAACATCTACATACAATAAACTAGGTGAACACACATACAGAGGATAAATGAAATACAAAACAATTGAATACGAAATAACAATACAAGCATGTACCTTTGTATCTCCTCTTCCACCATTGCAGTCAAGACTCCATCGTTTTCTCCAACTATTCTGTTTGTTTGAATGTCGGAACACACAAAATACAATGAACATGAATGGAAGTTGGTATGCACCAGAGAACAAGTAATATGTACATACAGTAAATAAGAATCAACGAATAGAATAAAAGATAGGAAGAAACATGAACCTTTTGTTTTCTCCATCCATGGCTGTAAATATATAATTTTCCCCTGCCCAAAATGTATTGCAAGCCACAAAATATTAAGAAAGTACATCGCCATAGCTAAATAAAAGTCAACACTAAAGTATCAACAAAATTTTACAGTAGAATAGATCTCGACCTCGCTAGAGATGGAAAATAACAAAACCACATGTCCACTCGTGGGTGCAGGGTATGAACACCATAAAGCACCCAAAACATTAAAAAAAAAAAAAAACAGCTCCAAGTGTTGACACATGACCCCAACCCTACAAAGTCGAAGTAAAAAAAAGAAAACAACAAGCACCAGACCAACGAGAAAGAACGAACATGCCCAACTACAACCCCAGGGCCCCAAAATTGTTAACTTTAGCCAAACAAAAAAAACCAGCAATCAACGAACCAACAAACAAGCAACAACCATCGAACCAGTAAACGACATATGTATCTCCAACGATTACAAAACCATAGCCGAAGCACAAAAGGAACCAAAAACATACGACGAGCATGCCAGTAGAAATAAGAAAATTTTTTTACTTGCAAATTGCAAACACTAAACAGCAAAGAAGAAATATAAAATGAAATTATGGCATGGAAACTTACTCTGAAATGATGAAAGACAGAAGCGCAGGTCAAATTGTGAACCAAACAACAACAACAAGCAATAACCGATGAACCAACGAACCAACGAAGAAGAAGCACCCACCAAACCAACAAACAATGTATGTAGCTTCAACGATGACAAAATTGCATTCTAAGCCTAGAAGAAGTATGAAAGATACAATGCCTATTCAACTGGTGGTGGACAACAATATTGTCCAAATTCACTGCAACATTGTATGGAAAATTTCGAGGAAAAATGTACTCCAAGAAGCCTATTTAGATAAACATTTAAGGCTGTCAGGTTGTCTAAGGGCCTCGTGGTATGCAAACATTTAAGTTTTTATTCCTGTTTGAGGACCTCACGTCATGTAAACATTTAAGCTATTAGGCCTATTCAAGCACCTCAAAAAAAGTGTCAATACATTTCAATACAAATACAGAGTAATAATAATAATAATAACACAAATAAAAAAAAATCACAATAGATTGTTATAAAATTTGGAATTATCGATCACTATAAACCTTGGATATCTAAACATTTCAATATTATTAGTACAAATAAAAAAAGTACCGTACATGATAAAACTTTGGATATGGCAACATATAATTCAATGGGAATAGAGAAGCTGACAATAAGACCTCAAATCTATCATCTAATCAGATCATAACATATATAGGTTTTTTTATTATATAAAAAGTAATTGTTTTAGTTCTCTATGTCGAACATTAGGAAGTATGCAAAAATTTGTAGTCAAACGATAAAATAATATAAAGTCAACGAATTATCCATCGCTATAGTCCCTCTACACCTTCGGCAGGGACTAATAACACATACCAATAAAGATAATCGTTAAAACTATAAATATGTTGATTATAAATAAAATCATAATCACATTTAAAAAAACATAATTTAATAATTTGTAGAAAAAGAAAGAAATATCATGATTTGATGAAAAGTTCCCCTCATATTGTAGGAAAAAAACCCATTTAAATGTTTGATTATTAACAAATTTGTTCATTCTTTGCATATATCTTTTCCCTTCCCTTCATTTATATAAACAATAGAGTAAAAAAAATTAAACTACATTAACAATAGAGTAAAAAAGAAACTAAATTAAAAACTCATATGTGAAGATACTTAAATGGTGACCACAATGTAAGAAAAACAAAAATATTCTGTTGTTTGAAAATTTCAAAACAAACACGCTCAAACAAAAATAGTCTATTATTTCAAAAAAAAATCCCGTGATAAGTGGTTTATAAAATTATTCTATTATTTCAAAATAAGCATCCTAATTTGTGAGATAAGTAGTTTATAATTTTAGAAGAATTTGACAGAAAAAAAGTAAAAAGGTGTCATCAATTATTTTGCAATGAAATTGTACATTGTTTTTAAATTTTGAAGAATCTGAGTGAAAAACGAGGTGTCGTATTAGAATATCACTATAAACCTTGGGAATTATCGATTTATATACATATACATGTTGCATTGTAAGCACCAAATGTTATTTGTCTACATTGAATTTTCATGGAGATTAGTGTTCACTTAATTGTAATATTTGGAGGTTGAGTTCGAACTGTTGTGAATTCTTTGTTAGCACCATGATTTTCATAGATAAGGTTAGAGTTTTGTCAACATTTTGCAAAGTCGTGCCTTGGTCTTGAGAAGACCAATGAATTCCAAGTTGATTCATTGAGTCTGTGTGTACCTTTAAAGATTTTTGTCTCATAAAATGTTGTCAAGGTCATTGGATTATTTTCAAATAAAATACAATTGGCATGTAGAAAAGAGAATAGGTCCCTCAAGATGAGAATTAAAGTTGAGTATGAAGATATAGGGAAGTTAGAGTTACTTGCAGAGGTGGCTGAGATTTAGGTTTATGCCTGCACCATTTTTTTTTTTTTAGGAACCCTCGAAAATACACCAGTTTTGAGTTTTTTGGAAAACTGCATTATACAGAGTTTGCATGGTGACCTTGTGCTATGAAAATTCAACAAGCGTATTTAAATATGGTAAACGATGGGAAATGATTGGTTTTTGGCCTAGAAGTCATGAGTAGCCTCCACATATGTTGCAACCACCATTTGGGTGAGTTTTGAAGAGAAAACTAGTTGCGTTGTGCAAAGCGCACTACACAAAAGCCGAAGGTCACATTTACACAATGCATCAAGTCAGTTATATACTAAAAGATAGATTGGAGCCTTGTCAGCACTAAGATCCCTCCAAGATCCTTCTCCATATATCCAATATGACTCACATCAATATTAAAGTTGAAAATGTTTTGGAGATCTCTTTTTTCAAAATATCATGCTTAAAACATAGCTCAGACAATTTGTTGTGTGGGAATCAGGATGTTCATGTGGCATCACTGCAAAATTTTGGAATTGTTGATCAAGTAGTGAATGATATTCTTCAAATAAACCTTGGTCACTGTGATCATATGAATGGTCAACAAAAAATACAAGGAATGAATCATGAATCATTTCAAGGAATGCAGACCAACCATAGACAATGCCTGTGCAGTCCTTTCTAATGCTCAATCAAAATTGAAGAGAAATGCAACCTTGTTTAGGCAAGTGGGAAATTTGAAAGTGAAGAACATAAAATTAAGGATGGAGAACATGAATCTAAATAAAAAAAATCAATTTAATGATGAATCCAAAAAGAGGTTAGAGCTACTGGTTGAAGTAGCAGAAATATGAAGGAAGGAATCTCACAATTTTGCCTTTTTTGGGGGGAAAAGAGACATTACAGGTGCAATCCAAATAGTGATTAAAGGAAGAAGCAATTTATCAATTTCAACATATTTCTATAATAAACATTGTTGAAATCCATATGCCTTTGATTCAAATAAAGATAACAGCATAAAGCCACCTCTTGAAATTAGTTGCAGTTTTGACTGATAATCAAGCATACACAACACTTGTGTAGCGAGCCAGCGCTATGCAAATGTTGTAGTCACATATGAATGAAAAATTCAGCATCAAGTGATTTTTTTACCATATTGGAGGTCAAAATAGGTCTTCATCAAGTTGCTTCCACCTCAATTTGTACATGTTTCAAGAAAAATCAAGTGTGCTATGCAAGTTATGGAAATGACTATTTTTGCAGTCCAATTAAAGATCACATTTCGAACAAATGGAGAGGATTTTGGAAAAAAGAAGTGAGGTATTTTTCAAGAATGAGCTCAATAAAAAAAACCTCTCTCACTTTTTACACAAGTGTCATATTTTTATATATTCAAATGATTATTTACAATCCTTTTTTCCATATTTTAGCATTAATTTTAATATTTTCCTGTTTTAGTCATCATTTTTGGGTGAGGATCAGTGAATATGGAGAAGAATTTTCAAAAATTGGAAGAATTGTTTCTCACACATGGGTTCATCTCCAAAAACCTCTCCCCATTTTGTAACAACTATTGTGATTCAAGAGATATGATGTTATCTTTGACCCCTATTTGCCAGTAAAATGAATTTGCTAGTTTTAGCAAGTAGTTTACAAATTGTCTTCTTTTTGATGCAATCATATCCAAAATCATAAGATAGCAGGGGAGTTCGACTTCTTTAGATTAATGAGGGTGTTTATCTATATATTGGATCATTTTGAAGGTTTTCTGGGGGGGAGTTGGAAAAACAATAGTATTTTTTACCTTCATCGTAAATCTTTGAATATGAATGGAATGAAATGCAGAAGTCATGAACCTTCATGAAAGAGATTCTAATGGTGATGAGATGAAAATGTGTTCCTTATATTTGTATGTATCTCTTGTGTCTCTAATTTCATCTCATTTTTTCCTCCATTTAAATTGATTTTTAAGAGTTAGAATTCATCTAAAAGGTGCTCTAAACTCAAAGAATTTAAACTTTGTCCTTTCTTCCTAATTAGGTAAGAATTCATCCATATTATGCTCTGATGTTGTTATGTGTTTCTTTCTTCCTATTACACCCTCTATAACCAATATAAAATAGAAGGTTTCATTCACCAAATTTATCCTCTATTCCTCTGTGAATTTCTATCTACCAGACATAAGTTTCATTTGTTTTCAAGATTTGACTCCATAGCTCAAAAATCATCCTTATCTTCCTTGCGAACAACACTTTATTGAATCCACTCAAAACTTTGGAAACCATATCCATTCTTATATCAAGAAAATATGTCTATTAGAGACTAAGTGACAAGAGAGATCCCTCTCTGGGTTGGAAGGGATAGCTTCTAGCCTATAATCTGGTTTGTGGTTACCTCTGTGACTTGCCTCCATAGCCAGGGAAATTTACGGAGTGTTAACATTCTAGCGCCATTGTCGGGGAAGAAGGTGAAATCTTCCCTAGGATAAAATGACAAAGATCATATTTGACTTTTGATGGTGAACAAAGGTCAAACACAAGGTTGTTGTACCATTCACCTTGCGACTCCAATCAAGCTTCAAATGCGATTTAGAGACTCCACTAGAGGACGAGATCCATTGAAAGAGGTATGAAATGAAATCATGGGAAAAAACAAGTACCTAAAGTTGAGGTCTTTCCAAGACATAATATTTTTTGTTATTAATTACCTTTTGTCCTTCCTGAACATGCTAAACAATTTTTTCTTTATTGGTTGCATTTAAATGATGATCATGAGAATTTTTCACTTGTATATCCTTCTCTTAAATTTGTACATATATCTCCTCATTGTATCACTGATTTTGATCAAAATAATCCATTGGAGCCATCTGATTACCATAGACAAATTGATGAGCCTCATGAAATAAAAGCTTATATCTCACCTCCTATACTTAATTATATGTCCTCTTATATCTCAAACAGATACATACCTTTAAAATTGCTCATGATTTTCCTCCAAAGCACCACAAATACCTGCCTAAGTTCGGTGGAGAACTCGATAACCTTTTTTCTGAAAAGCACATCCAGGATTTTGAACATTTTATAGATTTGTTTGAGATTGATCATGACGATGTGTGTATGAGAACATTTTATGAATATTTTCAAGGATATGCCAAAGAGTGGTTTATATACTTACAACCTAAATCCATCATCTCATGGGAAGAACTGAAGGATTCTTTTCTAAAATTCTGGCATGAGAGGAAATCCTGGTATCAACATCTTGTAGAGTTTCATGCCATGAAGAGATCGAGCAATGAAACAATTTTTATGTCTAGTAAGAGATTTTTCGGCACTTATTATAGGATTCCTAAGGGAATTCAACCCTCAAACGTTGTTTCTTTGTTGTGTTATGAAACATCCTTCCATCCAGACTTATCTTTTCTTCTGATGGAGAGGAGATTTGTTACGTTGCAATAGATGTTCAACGACACTTAGGAGGTTGAAGACAATCTTCAAGCATGTAAGATTCTACAAAATCAGATTTTGGATGAAGTTTCAAATGCAAAGAAAGATGGTGAAGTGTATAAACATAAGGCTAGGCATGAAAAAGAAGGAGTTGATTTACATCCTGATCCTTTCCAGCATGAGTAGGGAGCCAATTATCCCATGAATTTTCTCAAAATTTTCAATGCTAATGCTTTTGATGAAAGTCTAGAGTAGCGTGTTGAGGAACAAGTTTTTGTCCCAATTTTCCTTATGGATGACATCCCAGAGGTTGTTTATTTTCCTATATATGATGAATATGATGTTGAATTTCTAGAACAACCAGTTGCATGTTCTCTATCAGAAAATGTTCATTTTCAATAGTTTAATGAGGGCAATGAACCTACATATCACGGTTACAAAGACGAATATGAAGAAAGTATCAAATCAGCTGAAGGAAATTATTTACCTTTATGCTTTTCTTCATTTAAATTGTTGAAACAAAATTTTAAGATCATCACTGAAGCAAAGGAATGTGTGCTGATGCAAAATCACACTGATTCACTGGAAAAAAATGACAAGAAATTGCAGAAATCTTCTCATGTGTTTGATGACCCTGTTTGATGCAGGAGCATCATAAGAAAGTGCAAGAGCGGAGGACAGTTGGATATGCACCAACACACATTTTGAAAAAAGTTTGAATTTGAAAAGATGAGACATTAATGTAATATTTTGAAAGGATGAATTTACATTTATGTTTTGAGTTATAATGCAGATCTTGAGCGGTTGATCTCATCTATTTGTTGGAGGAATTTATTGTAATAAATGTAAAGTAGTTGTAGATTTCAATTCGATTAGATAGCTTAGAGTGAAGGAGGGAAAACTCTAGAAAGCTCCCTCGTATGTATTGTAATGTATCATTATTATCGTTGTAAGATTAGAGAGAGCGGTAGAGAAAGATAATAGAAGAACATAGATGGTAGAAGAGTGTATAAGTAGATTGTTGATGCTACAGAACCCATGTATAGATGCACTTGGATTAATATAAGGAATATTTGATCCAAATTTCATGGTTTTTATGAATTCTGTTTACATCTATTGAATGGTATGTTTATAGTTAATTCCGATCTCTATTATGCATTTGTTTTAATGCTGTGTGTATGTATGATTTCATGATTGAATGTACGAAGTATTTTAGAGGGAGAAAAAGAGTTTCAATTGTTTCTTGTCCTGAGAATTCCTGCAAGAAGTGAAGTGAAAGTCTGCAAGGTGTGCGCTGACAGGTCCTAAGTTTTACCTCAGACAAGCTCAAGAGAGATACTGTTGTTCTCATACCAGTAGAAGTGCGAGTATAGAACAGAGTTGTGCAAGGAGTGCGCAGGCAGGTTGAAGTCTTATACTTTTCCAAATCAGGTGAGGGGTTGAAGGATTTTTGTTGCAAGGAGTGCATAAAAGAGGAAGACGTCAGATAACTAGAGGTTATAGTGAGTGCCACAAGGAGTGCGCGCAAAGAACCCTTGGAATTCTTGAGTTTGTAGTGGAAGCCAAGCTTAGAAGGGATAGAGACTTCGAGGGATTTCAAGAGAAGAAGAAGGTTGAAATCACCTCACAGAGTTTAACCCTAGAAGAATTGATGCCAATTTCTTTGGCTTGGAGCCATTGAAAATCTGAATGGATGGTGGAATTTCTCAGAGGCAGGAATACCGAAATTCCGCGAGTCATTGGATCTAGTAGATTAGTGGGAAGATTAAGGTTGATAACCTTTTAGTGCTCACGATCCCTAGAGGAATAGTATCTGTTGGATCCAGATCAATGGGAGTCGGTGATTTCTTGAGTTTAGTTCTCGACATTTCAGGAGTAGAGAGTTGGAGCATTGGGCTTGTGTTACACAAACAATCCTGATATCGTGAAACGCGAAGTCATGACGTGATCGTGGTTGTCAATCAAGGAAGAGACATAGGACCATCAGATATAGTCTTGGGGAGAGGTCCCACATTGAGTTTCAGGTTTTTGTGGATGTAGAGTGTTGGGGTTGTATCATGCCAATACCCCTGAAACCATGATTTGTGAAATACCTTTTCAAGTAAAGGTTTTGATCACATTGGTTAGTCACATGGGTAAAAGTTCGTGCCTAGTGCTTGTTTGCATAGGTGTAGCCCCTAATAAGGAACTATGGTTACAAGTGTGAAGATTCCAGTTGGGAATCGAAGAGCCATTTCAGCTCAAGGGGAGATTAAGAATGATCCTTAGACCGGGAGTTTAAGAAGAACCCGATGAGGTAGGGGTGCTTTGTCAGGTGGTATCAGAGCACAGATTTTGAATCTTTGTAGTAAATAGAGAATTTCAACAATGTCGCTCAGAAGACGTCAAGACATACAAATGCCTAATCCAGCTGTGGAAAGGGAAATGAGAGAACTTCATGCTCGATTAGATGCTATGGAGACAACACAAAGACGAGCTAATGATACAGGAGATGCCAATGAAGCTGAAAGTGAAAATGAGGCTAGAGATGAAGAAGAAGTTGTAGTCGAAGGCAGAAAAACATTTATTCAGAGTTGTTGCAAGAATAGGGGCCAGAGAAAAGATGGACATTTCGATGTATGAAAGCAATTGTTGTCCCTTGACCAAATTTTGGGAGATTCTTGGTCATGATGACCTATTTTGGAACTTCGACAGCCTGTCGAAGACGGAGCACAAGACGAAGCAGAGATCATGGGATCTTGGCTCCTTTTTGGGTCATTTTTGTGATTTGGGAATATGTAATGGGTATGGGATGTCGGCCCATGGGTTTACCCATGTTTAGGCCTATTTTGTATGTATAAATATAAGGCTAATAAATGTAAGAAGGAGAGTGTGAAAGTTGGATAAGTGCTAAAAGTTGGATCTGTGTGATCAAGAATTGTAAGGCTTCATGCATAATGTTTGAGACTTGCAGAGCTAAGTGCAAGTCATTGTAAGATAATGTGAAGGGATTTTGTGTTGTAACACAAGGAAGGAGGATCTAGTGAGATGCATAGGTCTCCTTTCCTATGTGGAGTAGGGTTTTTGTGGCTATGTGCATGTAGATGACTAATTGAAGCTAATAAAGAAGAAGACTCGGTGGATGTAGCCCCAGGGTGTGGGTGGACGACATAAATATTGTGTTATTCTGCTCTATGCGATGTTCTGATGTATTTATGTGTTATTTTCTAAGTGATTGATAGAGATAGATAGATAGATCTATTTATGCTTTGTGCTTCAATGAATATGGATGTTAGATCTAATATAGGTGAATGTGCTTAGTGCTTGAATCTGCTAGATATGATCCATTTCTTTATGCTAAGTGCTTAAATACATTAGATCAAGGTGAATGTTGTGATGCTCTATTTTATTTGCGAAGTAGATATTGGGTAAATAATGACGAACTAATGGCGCTAAGTGATCTATTAAGTATTATAATCATAGATCTTTGTCCTAGCTAAGGTTGTAGACACTTGAGTCCTGCAACCATCCCTGCCTCTACCTCGGGTGAGACTTCATCTCCTTCATAGGTGTTTTCAAAAGGGTCAGTAGTTAGGGTTTTGTTGGTGCGTTGTTGTAGTGTTGAACCCTGGGTTTGCCCCTATCCAAACAACAACTTAGATGTTGAGGAGCTGCTAGATTCGTTTAGAGCTCTGGATAAGTACTTCGATTACAAATATATCGAAGAATATAGGAAAGTAAAACATGTTGTCACTAGATTGAAAGGGCATGCAACACTGTGGTGGGATGAACTACAGGTTGACAGGCATTGCAGGGGAAAGAAAAGAATTAAAATCTGGGATAGGATTGTCGTAAAGATGAAAGCCAAGTTTATACCCAAAGACTATCAAATTAATCTGTTTCTAAGAATGCAAAATTTGAGACAGAAAGGGATGATAGTGAAGGAATACACTGAGGAGTTTACCGGTTGAACATCAGAGAGGGTCATCGCGAGAGTCATGATGAAAAGGTCACCAAATACATGAATGGTATGAGATATGACATTCAGGATGAGATGGCCATGGTGATGATCATAAATGTGGAAGATTCTTATCAGATTGCTCTCAAGGAAGAAGAAAAATTGGCCTGAAAGCAAGGTCAAAGGGGCAGAGGTAGAAGTCAGAGCAGAGGCAAATCAGTTGCCCAGGACAGAGTGAAGAAGCCCAAAGATGAATAAAATAAACCTCATAACCACCTAGAAAGAGGAGGATGCTCACAGAGAGGACAATATGCCGATAAGAACAGTTTTTTGCGAGCAAGAGAAAGAGGCAGAGGCAGAGGAGGCGAGATAAAATGTTTTATTTGTGGAAATATCGAACAAAATTTGTTTGAATGTCCTGATGGAAAAAGAGATGGAGGAGGAGAAGCTCACATTTCAAAAGTGAAGAGGCGAAATGTTGAGGCATAAGATGAAGAA
Organism: Picea engelmannii; assembly: GCA_009831015.1. Lineage (NCBI taxonomy): Eukaryota > Viridiplantae > Streptophyta > Pinopsida > Pinales > Pinaceae > Picea > Picea engelmannii. The sequence continues at coordinate 1,473,674 of ML777674.1, forward strand.
GGCAGAATATCCTTAATGATGAGGAAAATTCTCTTGAAGCCAGAGAAAGAGGTGGAGAATCTAGTCCAGAGAAACAATCTATTTAGAACTTCTTATAAGACCAAGGATAGGGTATGCAAGGTGATAGTGGACAGTCGAAGCATAGATAATATAGTATCCACAGAAATGGTGGAGAAGCTGGAATTGGAGACAATTGCACATCCGAGCCCATATAAAGTCTCATGGTTGCAAAAAGGACATTAGGTAATAGTCACTAAACAATGTTTAGTTGAATTTAAGATAGGGGGATATAGAGATGAGATCTTATGTGACGTTATCCCCATGGATGTCTGTCATCTTTTTTTGGGAAGACCATGGAAATATGAAATCAATTTTGTTCATGATGGGAGAAATAACACATACACCTTAGAGAAGAATGGTAGAACGCATATGTTGCTGCCAATTGAAGAAAAGAAGGTGAAAGAAGAAGTGATCCGAAAACGGATCCAGAAGCCTGATCGGGCTTGAAAAATGCTCAAAAATGAAAGTGCTCGGAATGCGCCGAAACCTATGCCATTGCGTCCGGCTCGTCTTCCTGATTCCGACGGTATATTTACTTCGTCAAAACAGGCTTCGTATGTGAAATTTATCGCATTTGGAAGTTTTGCATAAGCAGGAAAAAAGTCAACTGGTCAAAGGACACGTGGCACATTTCGGAAGTGACACATGGCAGGTTGCATAGGTGACAAGTGGCAAAGTTTTGTGTGGACACTTAACACCTGACTGGTTTCTACATGGACCAATCCCATAACAACACATGGCATGATGAGATTGGTAAAATATGGCAAGTTAATAAAATTCAAGGATGAATTATATATTAATATGGTTATTTTATATGTTGTGGTTATTAAAGTGGATAAGC
>ML777674.1:1478281-1502175 GCA_009831015.1 Picea engelmannii
ATTATGCCTATTTTTATTGGATTTCTTCCATTTTTGGGGGATATTGGGCATTTTTGGAGGCCAGATTCTTGGAGGAAGTTGGGGATGTGAAACCAACTCCAATCCTATATAAACCAGGTCTGTTTGAGGCCAAGGGACAGTCAGATTTGCAGAGTTATGCTGTTGGAGAGCCAAGCCAAAGCCATTTTGTTGCAGGGTAGCCCTTGAGGTGGAAACNCTGTCGGATCGTTTCTGGGAGCTTGGAGCATCAGATTTGCGTGCCGTTTCTTGCATTGGGTTCTAGAGATCTGTGTCAACAAGACCAGATCAGTCTTGTAGCCTTTGGGCATTGCTGAGATGTAATTTTGAGCACGTGAGCAGAAATAAAGAAGCCTCCCCCACAGGAAAAAGGCCCGGAGACGTAGGCAAACATTGTGCCGAACTCCGTTATCAACCTGCGTTCTTATGGTTTGCTGTTCTTTACTATTTTCAGATCTGCATATGTGTATTTGACTGATATAAACCTCTTCTTTCCTCATTCTTTCGTTAATTTCTCAAATGGTTAAAATATTCATGCAAGTTAAAACTCAACCATAATCATAAAAGATCCTGCCCCGGATCAAGAAGAAAGCAACACTATACTTCTCATGAGTGGGAAGTAACTTCTTGATGAATTTAGGAAAGAAGAAGACATGAATTTTGTTGTGGTAAGGAAACCTAGAGTCATTTTAACAAATACTTTGATAGATGATCTACCAGAGGAAATTTAGGAAATGCTGGAGAATTTCGCTGATATAGTGGTGGATGATTTACCTTGTTTGTTTCCACCCATCAGAAGTATAATCCATCACATTGACCTTATACCAGGAGCGAGTATACCGAACAAATCAGCCTACAGATTGACATCGTGGGAGAATGAGGAAGTCAAGAAGCAAGTCCAGGATTTGATGGACAAGGGGTTGATAAGAGAAATCTCGAGTCCATGCATTGTACCAATAGTGTTAAGTCCAAAGAAGGATGGTGGATGGAGAATGTGTACAAACTCAAGGCCTATAAAAAAAAATTGCCATCAAGTATAGATTTCCTTTACCAAGGATGGATGACTTGATGGATTTCTTGAGTGGAGATTTTTTTTTTCAAAAATTGATTTGAAAAGCGGATATCATCAGATTAGAATGAGGGAAGGTGATGAATGGAAGACAACATTCAAGACGAATGAAGGATTATATGAATGGATTGTCATGTCGTTTGGTTTGATGAATGCACCAAGTACTTTCATGAGGTTAATGAACGAAGTCTTGAAATATTTAATTGGGAAGTTTGTAATTGTGTATCTTGATGATATACTGATCTTCAACAAGACTAAAGAAGAACATCTAAAACACCTAAATCTAGTGATGATGAGGTTGCAACAAGAGAAGTTACTGATAAATTTGAAGAAGTCGTCTTTCATGAAGGATGAGCTCATTTATTTGGGTTTCGTGATCTCTTTGAATGAGTTGAATATGGACCTTGAAAAGGTAAAAGAGATCAAAGAATGGTCATCACCTAGAAATATCTTTGAAGTTAGAAGCTTCCATGGACTAGCCAATTTTTACAGGAAGTTCATCAAAAATTTCAGTGCAATTTTTGTGCCAATGATGGACACAGTCAAGAAAAGACATAAATCTTTTCATTGTACAGAGGAAGCAGAGAAAAAATTTAATTTGTTGAAGGAGAAGATAATCAAACAACCAGTTCTGGTTCTACTAGAATTTGGTAAGAGATTTCAAGTGAGATGTGGCGCAAGTGGATTTGTTGTTGGAGCAGTCTTAAGCCAAAATAATAAACCAATTGCATACTTCAGTGAGAAGACGAATGATGCCAAGATAACATATTCCACGTATGATAAAGAGTTTTATGCAGTCATACATTCACTGAAGAAATGGAGGCACTACTTGGTTCTGAAAGAGTTTGTCTTGTATAGCGACAACCATGATTTACAATTCATAACCAGACATGAAAAATTGAACCAGAAGCATGCAAAAATGTGTTGAATTTATGAAAAACTTTACTTTTTTTATAAAGCACATTTCTGGAACTGCTAACAAGGTTGTTGATGCATTGAGTAGAAAATGTTTGATTCTGTAGGAGTTTCGTGTGAATACCTTAGGTTTTGATAACCTTAAGGATATGTACATGGATGATTCAGACTTCAGGGATGCTTATGAAGCATGTGAGAATCCTGTTCTGAGAGACAGAAGCCAATGGATTGAATACTTAATCCAGGATGGATTATTATTCAAAGGGAACGAGTTGTGTATCCCGAAGAGTTCCATGAGAGAGAATCTTTTGAAGGAAAAACATAGTGGAGGATTGGCTAGACATTTCATCCATGACAAAACGTTTTCACAACTGAACAATTTATATTATTAGCCAAGGATGAGGAAAAATGTCAGGAAATTTATCAACAAATGTCGAATTTTCTAGCACGCAAAGGAGAAAAGATAGAATACAGGATTATATCAACCATTGCCGGTACCAGAGAGGTCATGGGACACAGTAAGCATGGATTTTCTGTTAGGACTGCCAAGGACACAGAGGGGTTGTGATTCCATATTCGTGGTAGTTGACAGATTCTAAAAAATGGAACATTTCATTCCATGCTAGAAAACCAGTGATGCAACACACATTGCAAATTTGTTATTCAGATAATTTGTTCAACTTCATGGCTTACCCAAGAGTATTGTTTCAGATCGAGATACCAAATTTATTGGTCATTTCTGGAGGACATTGTGGAAGAAGTTGGGGACTAATTTATCTTTTAGCTCAGCATATCACCCCTAGAAGAACGAAAAGACTAAGGTAGTAAATCGAAGTTTCGGTGATTTCCTGAGGAGTTTAGTAGCTAAACAACATAGTCAGTGGGATCAGATTCTGCCACATGAAGAATTTTCATATAAATATTCATCGAATAGGAGCACCAGAAAGAGCCCATTCCAAATAATGTATGCAATGCAAATGAGAGGAGTGTCTAAGTTGAGAGACTTAGAGTAGAGAAAATTCAGAAGTGTTGGAGTGGAAGAATTTGTAGCAGAGATGCAAGAGCTCCACAGTAAAATCAAAGAGAGGTTAAAAAATTATAACGAGGAATATAAGTGCAGAGCATATCAACATAGAAGAGAACTTCAGTTCGAAGTGGGGGATTTGGTGTTAGCGCACCTAATAAAAGAAATATTCCCAAGGGGAACATATAATAAAATAAAGATGAAAAATATAGGACCGTGTAAAATCATAAGAAAATTCGAAGAAAATTCTTATGAGATAGAGCTTCCAAATAGTGTGGGCATATCACCCATATTCAATGTAGCAGATCTGTATCCTTACAGAATAGATGAAGCCAGAGGAGAAGAATATTAGAAGTAAGTTCAATGGGTTAGACAGATTCCTGTAGCTGAAAATCCACAGATGGAAAAGGTCATTGATCAGAGAGTTAGCAAAAAGACCTGGAGAAAGACATATTTTGAATATTTGGCCAAATGGAAGGGACACACGATTGAGGATGCCAGCGAGGAAAACAAAGCGAATATCTAGGAACATGAACATACGATGCAGGAGCTCATGAATAGGATTTCATGAATTTTTTAGCCAAAGGAGTATGATGCAGGAGAATCATAAGAAAGCGCAAGAGCAAAGGATAGCTGGATATGCACCAACACACATTTTGAAAACATTTTGAATTTGAAAAGATGAGACATTAATGTAATATCTTGAAAGGATGCATTCACATTTATGTTTTGAGTTGTAATGCAGATCTTGAGCGGTTTCTCTCATCTATTTGTTGGAGGAATTTATTGTAATAAATGTAAAGTAGTTGTAGACTTCAATTCGATTAGATATCTTAGAGTGCAGGAGGGAAAACTCTCGAAAGCTCCCTCGTATGTATTGTAATGTATCATTATTCTCATTGTAAGATTAGAGAGAGCAGTAGAGCAAGAGAATAGAAGAATATAAATGGTAGAAGAGTGTATAAGTAGATAACTGATGCTATAGAACCCATGTACATGTGCACTTGGATTAATATAAGGAATATTTGATCCAAATTTCATGGTTTTTATGAATTCCGTTTACATCTATTGAATCGTATGTTTACAGTTAATTTCGATCTCTGTTATGCATTTGTTTCAATGTTGTGTGTATGTATGATTTCATGATTGAATGTATGAAGTCTTTGAGAGGGAGAAAATTATTTTCAATTGTTTCTCATCTTGAGAATTCCTACAAGGAGTGCAATGAAAGTCTGCAAGGTGTGCGTTGCCAGGTTTTGAGTTTTACCTCAAACAAGATCAAGAGAGATATCGTTGTTCTCATAATAGAAGAAGTGAAAGTATAGCATAGAGCCATGCAAAAAGTGCACAGGCAGGTTGAAGTCTTATACTTTTCCAACCCAGGTGAGGAGTTGAAGGATTTATGTTGCAAGGAGTGCACAGAAGAAGAAGACGTTAGATAAATAGAGGTTATTGTGAGTGCCACAAGGAGTGCACGCAAAGCACCCTTGGAATTCTTGAGTTTGTAGTGGAAGCCAAACTCAGAAGGGACAGAGACTTTGTTGGATTTTAAAAGAAGAAGAAGGTTGAAATCACCTCACATAGGTTGACCCTAGAAGAATTGACACCAAGTCCTTTGGCTTGGAGCCATTTAAAATCCAAAAGGACGGTGGAATTTATCAGAGGGAGGAATACCGAAATTCTGTGAGCCATTGGATCTAGTAGATCAGTAGGAAGATTAAAACTGATAACCTTTCGGTGCTCATGAGCCCTGGAGGAATAGTATCTGTTGGATCTATATCAATGAGAGTTGTTGATTTCTTAAGTTCAGTTCTTAGGATTTCGAGAGTCGAGAGTTGGAGCATTAGTCTTGTGTAACACAAATAGTCCCGATATTGCGAAATGCAAAGTCATGATGTGATCGTGGTCGTCGATCAAGGAAGAGACACAAGAGTTTCATATATAGTCCTAGGGAGAGGTCCCACATTGGGTTTCATGGATGTAGAGTGTTGGGGTTATATCATGCCAATACCACCGAAATTGCGATTCACGAAATACCTTTTCGGGTAAAGGCTGTGATCACATTGGTTGGTCACGTGGGTAAGAGTTCGCTCCTAGTGCTTGTTTTCATAGGCGTAGCCCCTAAGAAGGACCTGTGGTTACAAGTGTGAAGATTCTAGCTGGGAATCGAAGAGCCATTTCAGCTCAAGGAGAGATTAAGAACGATCCTTAGACTGGGAGATCAAGAAGAACTTGCTGAGGTAGGGGTGATGCATCACTGTTTCTTGTTATATGGAAGGTTTTATTAGTTCAAAATTGAAACCATTGGTCAAGGATTAATCTAAAAATGTATATGATGATGATTTATTGTCCAAATAATCCCTATCCTCCTTACTAGCAGGGGTTTCATTGCAGCAATTTAATACATATCTTCAACCCTTTCATGACAACCATTAGTTTGAGATTTATGGAAGAAGGAATGTAGTTGGAGGGATGCTACAGGACGAAAGTCTTGTGAAATCTATTGAAATCAATTTTCTTTCTTTTCAAGATCCTTTTGCAACATGTTTGGAATCAACGAATGGGCCTAAGTTTTTAAATGTTATCAATATTGAATTTGTTTATGAGTTTTTCGATGAGTTTCCATTGAGAAGGTTTTCCATTTTTCTAATGATCAAAGATATACAAGGAATTCAACCTGTGGACAAGACACTTGCATGGTTGCACTGGATTTTTTATTTCACCTAATCAAATAGCTTAGAGATGAGATTAGTGTAGGTAGCAGTTTGAATAAGCTCAGTATTTTGAACATCACTTTCAACAGTTTGCATTTAAAACTTCAGATTTCAGTTTGCGTTTTGCTTGGTTGAGGATTGAAACAGGTTGCAAACAGGGTTTTGGATCAGCCCAATGGATAAGGCACCTAGTCTGCTATTATTTTCTACCTCACGGGGAGGATAACATCGCCATTGGAGCCAGCTGTTAGCAACATGATTTTCATAGCTAAGGTTAGAGGTTTGTCAATAGTTTTCAAATTCATGCCATGGTCTTGAGAAGACCAATGCATTCCAATTTTATTCATTGAGTGTGTGTGTGTACCTTTAAAGAGTTTTGTCTCATAAAATGTTGTCAAGGTCATTGAGTTATTTTCAAATAAAATCTAATTGGCATGTAGAAAAGAGAATATGTCTCTCAAGTTGAGAATGAAATATGAGGATGATGATATAGGGAAGTTAGATTTACTTGCATAGCTGGCTGAGATTTATGTTTATCCCTGCACCATTTTTATTTTTTTTAGGAACCCTCAAAAATACACAATTTGTTAGTTTTTTGGAAAATTACATTATACAGAGTTTGCGTAGCGACCTTGCACTACGCAAATTCGGAAAGCATAGTTAAAGATATTAAAAAATGGGGAATGATTGGTTTTTGGCCTAGAATTCATGAGTATCCTCCACAGATGTTCCAACCACCATTTGGGTGAGTTTTGAAGCGAAAACTAGTTGCATTGCACAAAGAGCGCTATGCAAATGTTGAAGGTCACATTTACACAACGCATCAAATCAGTTTGCTACTCAAAGATAGATTGGAGCCTTGTCAGTGATTAGATCCCTCCAAGATCCTTCCCCATCTATCCAATATGACTCATATCAGTCTTAAAGTTGAAAATGTGTTGGATATCTCTTTTGTCAAAATATCATGCTTAAAACATAGCTCAAAAAATTTATTGTGTGGGAGTCATGATGTTCATGTGGCAGCACTGCAGAATTTTGGAATTGTTGATCAAGTAGTGAATGATATTTTTCAAATAAAACTTGCTCATTGTGATCATATGAATGTTCAACAAAAAATACAAGGAAGGAAACATGAATCATTTCAAGGAATGCAGACCATCCATAGACAATGTGTGTGCAGTCCTTTCTAATGCTCAATCAAAATTGAAGAGAAATGCATCCTTGTTTAGGTAAGTGGGAAATTTGAAAGTGTAGGACCTAACATTGAGGAGGGAGAGCGGGCATCTAAACAAAAAAATGAAATTGAATGATGAATCCATAAGAAGGATAGAGATATTGGCAGAAGTAGCAAAAATATGAAGGAAGGAATCTCACAATTTTTCTTTTTTCTAGGGGGGAAAGAATCATTACAGGTGCAATCCAAATAGTGATTAAAGGAGGAAGAAAGTTATGAAGTTAAAAATATTTCTATAAGAAACATTTTTGAAATCCACGTTCCTCTGATTCAAATAAATATAACAACATAAATCCACCTCTTGAACTTAGCTGCAGTTTTGACTGATAAACATGCAAACACAACACTTGCGTAGCGAGACAACACTATGCAAATGTTGTAGTCACATATGAATGAAAAATACAACATGAAGTGATTTGTGTACCACATTGGAGGTCAAAACAGGTCTTCATCAAGTTGTTTCCACCTTAATTTTCATGTGTTTCAAGAAAACTGAAGTGCACTATGCAAGTTCTGGAAATGATTGTTTTTGCAGTCAACTTCAAGATCGTATTTCGAACAAATGGAGAGAATTTTTGAAAAACCTAGAGAGGTTGTTTTTAATAATGATATCAATAAAAAAAACCTCTCTCATTGTTTACACATGTGTCATAGTTTGAGATATTCAAATGAATCTTTACGGTCCATTTTTCCATATTTTAGCATTTAATATTTTCCTGTTTTAGGAATCATTTTTGGGAACAAATCCCAAGAATATGGAGAAGAATTTTCAAAAAATGGAAGAGGGTTTTCTCAAGAACAAGTTCTTCTCGAAAAACCTCTCCCTGTTTTGTAACAACTATTGTTATTCGAGATATATGATGTTATCTTTGACCCCTATTTTCCAACAAAACGGATTTGTTGTTTTTAGCAAGTAGTTTACAAATTGACTTCTTTTTTATGTAATCAGATCCAAAATCATAGGATAGAAGGGGAGTTCTACTTCTTTTTCTTAGTGAGGGTGTTTATATATATATATATATATATATATATATATATATATATATATATATATATATATATATATATATATATATATATTGGAGCATTTTGAAGGTGTTCTGGGGAGAGTTGGAAGAACTATAGCATTTTTTACCTTCATTGTAAATCTTTGAATCTGAATGTAATGAAATGAAGAAGTCCTGAACCTTCAATAAAGAGATTCTAATGGTGATGAGATGACAATGTGTTCCTTGTATTTGTATGTATATCTTGTGTCTCTCCTTGCATCTCATTTTTACCTCTGTTTAAATTGATTTTTAAGAGTTAGAATTCATCTAAAAGGTGCTCTAAACTCAAAGAATTTAAACTTTGTCCTTTCTTCCTAATTAGGCTAGAATTCATATATATGGTGCTCTGATGTTGTTATGTGCTGATTTCTTCCTCTTTCACCCTCTATAACCAATCTAAAATGGAAGGTTTCATTCACCAACTTTAGCCTCTATTTCTTTTTGAGTTTCTATCTACTAGACATCAGTTTCATTTTTTTTCAAAATTTGACTCCATAGCCCAAAAATCATCCTTCTCCTCCTTGCCAACAACATTTTATTGAATCCAGTTAAAACATTGGAAACCCTAGCCATTGTTATATTAATAAAATTTGTCTATCAGAGACTATGTGATAAGAGAGAGCCCTTTGTGGGTTGGAAGGTCTAGATTCCATCCTGTAAGTTGGTTTGTGGTTACCTGTGTGACTTGCCTCCACAACCAGGGAAATTTACAGAGTGTTAACATTCTTCACGAAATATTATTGTTTCATTCAAACCAGAAGACATATCCAACATGTATAAATTAGGGCCAACAAAAGTCTATTTAGATTATGACTTTATTAATATTTTCATTCAAAGGGAGGTTGAAGGGGAAGAAATGCAAATGGGTGATTTAATCAGAGAATGATGGTATGACTCCAATTCATTCAAAATTATAGGAGACAAAATATACCTTATTCCAAGATTGAAAAAAACCTCATTCTAGTGGTTATGATGCTCTATAGTCTCTATGGTGAAAATGATTCTTTTAAGTTTAAATTTGGATGGGTTCCCTTCATCCAACAGGTTCTCAAAGGAGAAGTATTCAATTAGGCTCACATCCTCTCTGCCAATATCAAGATAGAGGTTAAAAGATCACACGAGTCACCCCTAGGATATTACCTAGGATTCTTTATGTCAAAAATTTAATAGAAGTTGTCTGTGAAGCTACTCCATTTCCTTTATTGGCATAGAATTGGTCCCCTTCCTAAGAGGCTATTCAAATACATTGTTCTAAAATGTGGGCAGTAAACTATATGAATTTATTCTATGAAATCTGCAATCACTTTATGGTACCTCTAGATTTTATTACGAAATATCGACTAATCCCTGGGTTTACTCAAGAAACTATCATTGCTATTAAATAAATTGGTGATTGGTTTATTGATGAGGAATTTTCATATATAGTGATTTATGGATATGAAGGAGATCCTCATATCTTACCCAGGCATGTTCCACAAATATTAGCAATTGAATAAATTGTTGGTATTGGCATTGTTGCCTCTCTGTCAAAGAGTCAGAGAAAACAATGGCCATCCTTCCCAATTTCGTTGGTAATTTTCTCTTTTTTTTAATGAAAAACATGCTCTAAAAGAAGTAGATCAAATGGAAGGAATTTGTTTAACATAGGGAAATTTCAAAATACATGGCCCAATCGGTCTTGTCAAGAAACATTGTAACATGGTAAAAAATGTCAAAGCATACAATCATGAGGATAACCCATTCAATATCATTTTCAAAAGAGTTGTACATTATCAATAACATGAACAATCTCAATTTGAAACAGTAAAGGATCAAGATATTTCTACAACTGACATGTAGGTAGAAAAAAACGATCAGCAAGGAAACGTAACAGGATAAGAGGAGAAGAACAAAGAAACAACATAGACCCCTGAGAAAACTACTAAGTAAATATTGAAAGTAGTAACAATATAGGTATTGAGAACACTCAAACAAATGCGGCTACAAATATCTCTTCCATCGGCATGACTCCTATCACTTCCATTCTAGGAATATTAATTTCCACATATTTTGACTTTGATACTCTTTAACCAATTTGTGACAGTGTTGTTTCATTCAATACCTACACCTTTGATGATACAACAAAGACCATTGTGAAAAGGAGAGCTAAGTAAAGAAAGGTTGAAAATCATGAGGAGACCATAAAACAAATAGTTCATCTTTGGAATGGTGCACGTCTAAATGAAGAGGAGTTTGTAGAAGAAGCTATTGATGCCTTAGGGGCATTTGCTAATGCACAAAAATGGTTAGTGAGCAGAATTTCTGCTCAATTAAGAAATTAAAAGAAAGAGTTATTGGAACTACAAGAAACATTAAGTGTCCAAGGAAATATCATTTCAAAAGAATTCAAAACTCAGATTGATCATATCACAAAAGAAAACAAGGAATCTCTTGATACCATTAGACAACTCAGAACTGAAATAGATAATATCAAATCAGAACATGCTAGACAACTAGCTAGTATTCTTGATGAGAAGAAGGAGATGAGTAGAAGCCATCAGAATCAAGTTGATATGTTGGTAGCTCAATTAAATGAGCTTAAAATAAAAATAAAAACAATTCAAAATCAATGAAGACAAAATCATTAGAGTTAAATAACAAATTATCCTCTCTTCATGAGTTATTTTATACCAAGCTAAATGAAATTAAGGGACAACACGATTAACTGCTATAATTCACTAAAGAATCTCAAACAAGGTATGGGAAACATAAAGCAACTCAAAATTATTTTAATGAATTAAATAAATGTGAATCAAAAGGAATCAATTTACCTAAATATTACTCTATAATGACTAAAGAAGAGAAAATCCAGATACAAGATTCATTGGATTCTTGGCATATTAATTGTTTGTTTTCATGGGATTTGATCAAAGAAACTAGCAAGAGCTATTTAGATATGTGGGATCTAGATCTGGAAATGATTTAATATCATGAAATTCCCCATGTATAGTTCCTTGGACAATCAATAACCTTGTCAAATTTCCTTGCAGATGTAAATAAAAAGATAATATCATGAACATATGGGATTATAGAATTAAATTTATGGAATGTGGATGATTTCAAGGAATTGATCACCTAACCAACATAATGCTCTAAGTCCATTGATGATTTCTTGTCAAAGTTTAAATCAGGATATGAAGAAATTTCCAAAAGTATCTACTTGTGTAAGTTAAATGAAGATATTCTTCACCCACCTTTGGTTTCAACAATGTTAAAGAAATTTAGCCTATTGAAAACTCACATTCAACAAAAATAAGAAAAATTAAACAAAGAAGTTGTTGCTAGTGAGGAGGATGTCTCTCTATGATATCAATTATTAAGTAAAGTTGACACCTGAATCAGTCAGTTGAAACAAAAGAGGATACTATAGATATTTTCAGGATCTTTAAATCCTATTTATTGTAATTGGAGAAATAGAAAAGGGGTTGGAAATTGGAGGATCATACTTTTATTTTTCTCTGTTTGAATTAAATATTGAAGACCATGTCTTTTGAGTTCATCTATGAGTAATATGAAGTTGCCATAATTCCATTTTTGTTAATTATTTGCAGATTTTGTTACTTTAGTCTTATGTGTTTTTTCCATAGTCTTTGAACTTATCGAATGCGAGTATATCAAATAGAAGATACAATAGTCATCATTATGATTAATGCTAGTCTGTGTATGCATTTACAATTGATCTTCTTGGAGAATTTCTTCTAAAATCTTATTCAATTATCATACATTTTTTTTTGTTTGTTTGATGTTCCTATTTTGTTATTAAAACTTATAGTTATCAGGAAAATCATCTATATGCTATGATTATTCTTAACATGTTGTAGATGAAACTATATTATTTTGTAGTTTATGAGACTTTTTTTTCTCATTATTTTGATTTAAAAGGAACTTGAATTTATCTTGAAACTATTATTATAAAGTGTAGATATAATGTTGTCATCTATTTCTAGCAGTGATAGTTATTTTGCTTAAATATTCTTTGGATAAAGAGTTATTTTTCAAATCTAAAGTATCAATCATTATGTCTACATGTATAATTAAAATTTTCTCTCAATTGATATATGATCAATATTTAGGATTTCTTTTCTACAAATCTAGGATCATTTAGATTATAGCTTAATTGATTAAGTCTCTTTCCGAAGAGAAAATATTTTGAGTGAAAAATTGATCCCACATATTGCTTGGAAACTACCATCCCAAACAAAAATGACTCTAATTGGGGCTGGTGATCTGGTGGTTATCCCCTATTGTAGGAGGAAATTAGTCCACCTATCAACAAGACCCTATATGATCACCTAGAACATTGGACAAGTGGATTAGAAGCTAGCTTTTCCATCTTGCTCCAAGATTCATCTACTCTTTCACGTGTCTTACTTGAAGAATATTGTGGGATCAAATTGAAAGGTGAAACGAGACTTACTAGAACTTGAAGAAGATGGATCCATTTGGATCTTGTTGGAAGCATTATTTCATACTTGAGAAAGACAATTATGCCAACACATGGTCCGAGAAGTGTTGATCTAGAAGAAATATATGTAACCAGAAGATGCCACATGGGAACTAACATTGATTCTGCAACAATTCTCTCACCTCTAGCCTCAATACCAATGTTCTTTTTTAAGGATGAGAGAATGTTAGGGTCCTACCCTAACCTCCATACTTTAGGCTACCTAGAAGCTAGTTAATTAATATATGCATCCATTTTCTTTGAATAAGGCCAATTAGATAGTAATGGATAGTTATTTAATTTAAAAGGGCTTGCTTTATTAAATGAGGCCCACTAGGTAGTGTTGAGCACTCAACACAGCCTAAAATTTCTATGACCATTTTCTACTTTTTGGGTACCACTTTATCCTTTGCACTGTCTGTTTCAGTATAAAACTACCTCCCATGCTTATATTTTATGTTTCATGTTTGAATTGCTTAAAGTATACTTGAATATGCAACAAAGAATCATCTTAACTTTAAACGGGACTTAACAACTACTTAAGGAATCGACATTCTAAGATTTCCCCAACACTCTTAGGAAGTTCGGCATCAGTAAAGATTAAAGGTGATGCAAATCGCTCGAGAAGTTAAAAATAGCCGAGCGAGAATATTCATAGGCATCGACGGATGAAAATCTCTCGTTTCTGCGAATGAGCGTCGGCAGGAAAACAAAAAGAGTGAGTTTCGCGCAAGGAGAGGAGTGGTATCGTTGACCACCGATTCCCGATATTATTTTGGCATCGGAAATTTACAAAATGATAATCCAAAAAGAAAAACTACACATTAATTTTTTCATTTTAATACTGATCTGCAATGCCTTCCAAGCATCGACAGTCGCAGTATCTAACTCTCCTTACTCATTACCCGAGTGTTAAATTTTATGTTTAAATATTTTAATAACCCTGAATTAATAATGCCACATCAACATCAATCGACATCAGAAGTTTTGAAAGGAACATATCGAAAAACTTACAAGGAAACTCAGAATAATAACAATTATAAATTCCATATTTTGCGCGAAAACTTAGATAAGAAAACACAGTAAATTTATATACAAAAAGGGAACATGATACAATCAAGACACTCTCATATTTTTCATATAATTAGATTTCCCTTCAAGCTCAGGTTACATACAATTAGACATGAACAACGTCTTGACTAACTGGCCTAGTCACAGTGAGAAGGCAAAGCCCTTACAACAAAAAATGGATAAAATTGTCCAACGTCATTTCGGAGAATGCAAAGCAAGAGCCCACCCATTATGTAGCATAGAACTTCTACTAGAACACTCCTCACGCAATGCAATGTTTTATTTTCCTCTTTCACTGTCATCCTTTGCGCCTCGCACAACTGCACAATTGTATCTTGTGCTTCACAAAGCTACCTCTAGAGCCAAGCTGTGCTTCCTTTGCAACCCTGCGATGCAGATACCTCCCGGTTCTTCACCGCTAACTGGCTCCACAACTCTCTATTTTCTTGGTAGAGTTCGACTATGGAAAGTTGGACCTGCTCTAACTGTTGGATGGGACTCTTAATGGGATAACTTGATGCCTTTTCCCTTCCCTTTCGTCTCCTGCTTCCTCTAATGATAGTCTCGATAAGTTCTGACCAATTAGTGAGCATCACAGACCCCTCAATGGCTGGATGTACACTCTGCTCAACTGGGAGGCAGTCTTATTCTCTTTTCCCTTATCTTTCTTAGGCCTTCCCCTTCTCCGTGGTGTCTTCTCGTAAGAAGGCATGACCCCTAGCATATGCCTTTCAGATGAAATTATCTCTACCTATACCTCCACTGGAGACGCTAACATTTTTTCCACGCCAAGGTCAATATCTCCCGTTGGAGCTTCAAGGACACTGGAAGCCACTAAGAAAGAGTCCCAGGCACGTTCAGACTCAAACCTAGCAGTTCGACTGCCTCGTAAACCTCGTCCCTTTTTTAAAGGGGATCCCATAGTGCAACAACATAGTGGCTAAGATGTCTACACTAGAATAAACTCCCAATAACATCATTACAGAGGTATAAACTCGGCATATGCGTAGAATTCCCCACAGAACTCCTAGAATTTATAGCGGAACGAAGAAGCGAAATAGAGCATGCCAAAGAACACTCATGCCTCACTACATGATGTCTTGATGATTTAACGCATCACAGTTGCTTGACAGATGCAATCCAGAATGCATAAAACGCTGTCGATAGGAGTTGCAGGGAATATACGGTACGATCATTCCAATCTCCTTAAACTCCCCGGCTTCGATTATTAATGATTGATAGTTGACACACTTGGTGATATGGTCTTTGGAGGAATTTAAAAACTTCCATATTACAGTATCCAACATTTTGGGAGCATACGCGTGCACACTCGACTCAGGCATCTTTTCCCAGCCCCAAAGGTCGAGCGACTACTGTGACGGTTCCGACGCTCATATCTAATATACTTGATTTTCTATGCTATGGCGTACTGATGTAATTCATTTAAACTAAAGAGGAGCGGTGGCATGGAAAAAGACATCGCAGGTCATTCAAAGGGGTGACTGGGATCACGTAAGTATTGCATGATCGAGATTAACTAACTCAATAGGTACGCATTGGTCTATTCTGTTTGTTTGTACCTTATATTATATTACTTTATCACTAAACTACCTCCACCCTGATTGCAGGAAAGATTCCCAATTATCAAACAAATATTGCTCTGTGATATCCTCGAAGAACTCAAAAGAAACATCGAAGCAGAATCAAAAGAGAAATGAAGGATATCAGGATCCCTGAGATGGGCACCCCTGATAAATTTATCGACCTGAGTGATGTGGTCAAGTTGTATGCCAAACAAGAATGGATATGGATTGAAGAGCTCACAAATATGACTGATGCAAGGCCAGGGCAAGTGCAACGATTCGCAGAACCTCCGATTAGGGCTCGAACCATGCTACAATAGTTGAACTCCAGTTTATTGACGTACCGGGCACATGCAGTAGACATCATGGGAATATATGCAGCTCCGATGGAACAACATAGGTTTCCATGGGCCAAAACTTGTGAAGAACTATTTATCAGCTGGACTGAATATGAGAAAAGTCACCCTTTCCAAGAAATATCTTGGGTTGACTGTTAAAGAAACTGTTAGAAGATAACACCACGTGGCGATTTTTTCTTTTCTTAAACTGCACTTAGCCATTAATTTCAGTTAAGATTTATGTTATAAATAAATACATCAACCAATTAGTGAAAGGTCGATGGTTGTTGTAAGAACTCTTTCTTTTTGGTTGTCAAGAATTATTTTGATGCTGCTAGGAATTGAGAAGTCCTTATGGACCAAAGACAAACTATTTTCATCAAATGCATGTGATTGGACTTGGAGAAGAACTACTTCCTATCCTATTTCATGAATGATGCAGTAATGAGTAAGAGCAATTAATTATGTTGTCAAGTTATCTAGTGCAATGTTTTGATGTTCTTTGCTTTAAATGATGAAGATAAATCGTTGTGTTGTATGTGATGAATGGTTATGGTAGATGAATTATTTTTATTTCCATTATATTATTACATATGTGCTTTCTTTCTGATAATTAGTTTCTCAGACAGTAATTGGATGCTCAAATGGTTAATGTATTAGTACTAGGCCTGTGGTATAGAATCATTGTCTGCATATTTGAGCAGCGGGTTATCCCAAGCTCAGCCTCTTCCCTAATAGTTAAAACTTAATCTAGTTTGTTGTCAAGTTGGTTTATACTGGATTGCATTTCTCATACCAGTCCCACCCAAGAAAAAATACAGAAGAGAATAGTCCTAACTGAAGGAAGATCACTCACAAGAAAACACAAAGCCCATCGATAAATTTCCCGTATTGCAAGATTTGGAGAACCATTCCATATTCAAACGCTGCAGAGTCTAATTGGGCCTCGGTGGTGGGTTTGGTTCCTACTGTTGAGTCAAGGTAGTTAAGACCCATCAACAGGTAGTTGGTACTCATTAATGATGCAACACCAAGTAGTTAATGATGGTGCTTAGTGAAAGGTTGCCACAACTTAAGTGGAGAGTGAAAATTGCTTCATTTATTTTGAATTTCATCAATACAATGGTTTACTCTATATATTTTATCTCACTATCTCTTGTATATGGTTTTTTGCACTTATTATCTATGTATACCTAGTTTTGTTTCAAGTTTAAGGGATTAAG
Source organism: Picea engelmannii (assembly GCA_009831015.1). Classification (NCBI taxonomy): domain Eukaryota; kingdom Viridiplantae; phylum Streptophyta; class Pinopsida; order Pinales; family Pinaceae; genus Picea; species Picea engelmannii. Next base: position 1,495,003 of record ML777674.1, read on the forward strand.
AAATACTACACATTCCAATATAATATTACAATTTTTACATATCATTTGAAATTTATTATATAGCTCATATTAAGTCGCTTCAATAACTACAAATTATCACCTACAAAATATTTTCATCAAAATATAGAATTAACAAAATCTAACATCCATGTCCCATTTTGATATACATCTTAGTTTTAGTAATTCTTGTTTTGGAGCCATTACTAAGAACACAATTATGATGTATATGTGTATACCAATCACATGGTGATTTCTTAGGACCATATAGTTATTTTATTCTCGGTTGCAATGAATCCCTCAAGTTTCTTCCTAAATCTCCTCTTTAACTTACCATTTAGAAACTAGGCGAGATTTATACATGTCTATTTTCCCATGACCTTTAAGCTTCTTCCTCAAAATCCACTTGAAATTGATAGTTTTTTTTCCCTCTAAGTAGATATATGGTTTTCCATGTCTGATTGATCTGTAAACTACCATGGTATTCAACTGGAACAACACATCACAACATATCTTATAATATTCTAAAATCTTAGACTATGCAAATTATTTTTCGTCAGGTCCTAGATTAATTAATTACTAGCTTTGCTTCAATTTATGAAAAAACTTATTACAATAATGAGAGAACACGCAAAGATGTTGTTGTTGATATTTCTAGATTTAAAACTATGTAAGGAGTTTTGAAACATATGACGTTTCAAGTGGACACTCCACCCATCATTAGGGACTATTGAAGAAATTATATTTGAAAAGAGTGTTGTAGAAAAGTTTTTTAAGGGAGAAAAAATAAGAACGTTGAGGATAAGAAGTGAAAAAGTGGGAAAAAAAAATATGTTATAAATTGATAATAATCAAAATTGTTTATGGAAATAAATTTAGAAATGAATTAAAACTAAAATTAACAATGATTAGAGTATTAAAAGAGAACTAGTTAATTTTTTTTTTTGTTTGCTAGTTTTTCCGTGACCTGCGGGACTAGCCTGTTGCTTGAGAAACTGTGAATCGGGGGAATCTAAGCCGTCAAAATCACACAGGGATCACAACGATTTTGAGCCACACCAACCCTTAAAATGGCTGGATTTTTTGTCCCCTCGGGTTTTGAACCGATGAGTTTAACATCACAGAGTGATTTAACAACCCACTCTGTCATCGACTGTCCTACACCTCGGGGACGAGAACTAGTTAATTATTAATTAATTAAATAGATTAGGATTAAATTAGTGAAAAAGTGGGGGAAGGTATAAAAGAATTAATAAGACAGAAGTTACAAGATTTTTTTAACACAGGATGTATCCTAGGAAACCCAATATGGGAGAAAACCCAACTAGGAGCTGAGGACTATGCTCTGTTCTCTTTTCTCCATTTATGGAAATCAAGTACAAAGAAAGAGGAACTCACTATGGATTTATCTTTGACATTGCGGCCTTAATAATTTCTACTAAATGTCCTAAATACTCTTTTATTCTATCAAAATTCCACTCCTTGGATGCTTTGGTCAACTATGGAACACGTACAATAGAAAAGAATGGAACCATTTCTCATCCTAGCCACCTGGTATTTAACATAGCTCAATAATTGTCTAGGGTCATGGTTTTGACTTATTTAACCCTAAATTAGTGATAAGTTTTGAACCTTCTATAAGCTTCTTGAAATTCCACGTGTGGCTATCCCCACACATTTTGAGTAATGGGGGTTGACGGTAAATTCACTTGTACCATGGTAGTCAACATGGTAGGTCAACTTGAAGGAGGTATAACTTTCACATATGAGATTTGAATGAGGTGATTCTTGCACTATTGGAAAGGTATCAATGTGTAGAATATGTAATCTTCCTGCATAGTATGTTTGTACACAAAAAAATGTCGTTTGATGCTTCAAAATGTCTCTAAAATATTTTGGACAGTTTTTTGGACCCCAATTTTCCAAATTGGGACCTACCACCATATTGGATCTATAAGATAATTCCTCCAATTTTTTCCACCTAGAAATAAATGAAACAGGTGAAAAATTATATAGAGATACATTCTGGATCATACCTCCCCATTCATGGAGGATTTTGGTCCCCAAAATATTTATTGAATGAGGTGAGAAAATTTTTCCTCTACCTTAAATTTCTCTAGAATACCATTTCTCTTTTCTTGGAAGTTGTCCTTTCAACCCAATATGCCAAAGGTCGCACTGCCCTTGTCTTGTATTTCTAGACTTCTTATGTAAAAATATGACTTATATTGCCTCTTCCTGAGCATCTAGTTTTAAGTCCTCTATGGTAGGTAGGAACTACTCCTCCTTCTTATCCAACATGGAAGGATCATAGAGTTTTAAATTCTTCACATTCACTATTGAGTAAATGTGCATGTATGGGGGTAGACCGAGTCTGTAGTCATTATCTCCTAATTTCGCCAATACCTCAAAAGGTCCATACCATAGAGCTGTAATTGGCTTCTTACCAAGAACATGTATTATTTCCTTTTTCAGTTGTAACCAAATTATGTCTCTTTCTTTGAACAATTTTTCTATTATGTGTTTATCATGTCATTTCGTGTACCTTTCTCGTGACTTCTTAAGTGTCTCCTATACTTGCAAATGAATATGCCTAATATTTTGTACAAACTTCTCATATTTTAATTTTTATGTTGTGGTATCTTCCCTTACTCCTCCTTGTTTCCCATAAACAACATCCAAGGTGAAGGCGACAAATACCCAAAACAATTTTCAAAAGGAGACTTACCAGTAGAATTTTGGGACACTCTATTATAAGATTTTTTAATGATAAGTGACCCAAAAGGCAAGGTACTTCGTCAAAACACTCCCCACTTGTTATAGAAGGGTTTTCCTCACCCTAATCAATCTTGCACAGAAGGCCTTTTTCCATTTCCCTATGCAGACTTATAATCCCTGTTTGTAAATCCCAGAGCTAAAAACTATGTATTTTCCACATGTACGCACCTTGCCTACTATACAACATGTGTATACATAGGTTGCACCACTACAACCCATGTACATCGAGATTTGTGCCCAAAAATGAAAATTGGTTTTGGGTTTCCATGTCACAACAAAAGATATATGATCCTTGGCCTTCCATGTACTGGAAACATTCTGAATCGGTCCTTCAATTCCATTTGAAGGCCATAAATGGGCCAATTCCAAGCTATGGAAAAGAGGAGAAAGAATTCAAATTTGAGATCAAAGTTACTCTAGAGAAATTATTTACTTCATATTGAGTCTACATCCCTTTGTCATTTAAGTATGAACACAGTGTTCAACCCCCAACATCTTCCCTTATTTGATTGAGAACTTCATTGTCTCTCTTCTATGAGCTTTCCTTTGGTGGATGATTGAAGTGGTGGAGGCCTAGCTGGAAGGAACTTAGTTTCTCGATTAAGAACCGTGACGACACGAAAGTATGTAAAATTTTCACTTCTACTGATCATATATTAATAGCAATACTCTTTTCCCGTCAAATTAATATCTTGCAAATATTTGAATTATTATTCCATGGCCGTATTGGATTATGTTATTGAATGTGCTAACATATTTTATTATCAACATATGCTTTCTTTACTTGGTTGTTGAGGACTAGTTGCAAGTATATTGCTTTGGGTCAAGTGCTCAACAGTGGACTTCATCGAATGTCTGGACGAGGTAGGCCTTTAATATTTACTTTCTAGCATATTTGTTTACATAGCATACTTGAGAATAGAGTTTATTTCAATAGTCATTTCCATCTGTTGTGGTTTACCCTATCCATAGAGATATTTTCCTCGTAACAGAATTGGCGACCATACTGGGGATTGATTCTTCTTTATTAGGGTTTGGAGTGTTTTTCTCCTTAGATTGCTCTCATTCCTATCACATTTCTTGTTGTATCATTGCTTGACAACCTCTGTTCACTCTAGTTCTGATTTTTTAAGACTTCTCCCTTTCCTGGATTTGTTTTTGAAACATATACATAGTTTTTGTCTTGATAGTCTCATATATACGCGGGCTGTCTCTCTGCAAGCTCTGTACATACGCTATGCTTCCTTGAACAGTCGTGTACATTAACCTCTTTTTCTTGTTTACTGGGTTTGGTGGTTGTTGGGTGGGATTTGATGTTTGCTAAGTCTTCTTGGGTCTTTGTAGTGACTGTTAAGTGATTGTCGGATGACAGGAAACCTGTCTGGGGCTGAATTTTTGGGTGAAGTCTTTCTCATTACCTTTTCATTTTGATTTTCCTTGTACTTTGGGCTGTGTGTTTTTCTCCTTGGTATTCTTCTTGAGTTATCTCTTTCTATACACAATAGAGTTTTATATATCAAGTTGTTGTTCAGTCCATGCATTTTCATTTTTCTTATATTGAAAATACAAAAATATTAGGCATTTTGCATTGCTTGGATTTTTTTATCTTTTGAGTCTTTTTCATTATCTTAATGCATGTAAAGAACAATTACATTTTTACTTCAGAATTGCAGAGTTGAAATTGAAAATTGCATTTGTTATTAGAAGCATATCATTCATTGAAAATTGAAGTTAGGACTTTGCATTATATTCATATTTACTTTTATTGCTCAGTCATAACATCATGATTTTCACTACCACACCTTTTTGAGTAAGCACGTCCACTAAAATTAGCACTATAATTTAAAATTGATTAGTCATGATTTTATTTTCTAGGGTGCACAAACTAGCTTAGGATTTAGTGCCTTGGAATAGTTTTTTGTGAGTAAACTTCTCCAAGGAAATTAAATCAACATATGTGTCTGACAAATGGAGTGGAGAAATCCATTGTATAATTGGTAATATCATGAGGCTCTACTCACATCGGATTTAATCACGAGCTCGCGGGTGGTTGGTTGAAGAGATATCACCCCGATACCTTCTTAGCGTCATAGATATTTCTGGGGATCTATTCATATCTATGTATCTTGCTAGTTCCTTTACCTCCGTGAGAGGCGGTACTTTCAAGGTTTCAGGCTTTGCTACCCTGCCCATACGGTGGACCTGAATTATGAATGCTCTCTTGTGCATCAATTATACATTGTTTTCTTAGTTTTTTGACTTAGGTGCCACATAGGTTACTTGCATGGGTTATTTGGTAGGTATCCCGGGTTAGATAAGGGTCAGAGAACACACAACCTTTATGGAGGATTACCTCTATTGGGGGATCTGACTGATTGGTTTTTAAGCCCATGAGGGCCATTATAAATGATTATGTTACCTTCGATATTTAGTAGGGAGTCTTAGACCCCTATTGGGTGAGACATACCTTATTTATGGAGGGAGGCCACTTTCAACCACTTTACCCCATTTGTGTGCATATTGGATGCTTGATTTTTGGTGTGCTCTTTGATTACTAGTGGGCCCTAGGCTTTATTTTTTGTATCTCCTCCTCCTCCTTCGGAGATGACTTTACATATTGAAAAACCAGATCCACTGCCTCGTGTTCTGAAAGGAGTACTCAAGCGCTCTACCCACAATCCAAATTCTGGAGCCGCCCAGAACTACTCTATTGTTGAGGACCTGGGTCAAACCCCTTGTGTGATGTCAGCTTTGGAGGTACTCCAGATGTGTCCTTCATAGAGGAATGCCTTATTATCTATGTTAGGATCTCTAGAACCCAGTGTATCAAAATTTATCAAGTTTGATGTCACAGATGTGAAGCCTTGCTTGCCTTACCATGTGGCATTCCAAATCCATGTGGGGTACTCAAATTATACCATCAAACATGTGATTGTTGATGAAGGTGCTGCTACATCTGTGATTTCCCTGATTTATTGGAAATCTCTTTGTTCTCTGACTCTTTATAAATCATCGAAAATGTTGACTTCTTTTCATGGTCATTCCTTCCGCCCTCATGGTATTCTTCCTGCCTTTTTGGTACATTTAGTTGGGAAGACAGTCGAGGTGGAGGTCAAGGTAGTTGATGCGCCTCTTGATTATAACTTGTAACTAGGATGCAATTGGACCTATTCTATGGTCATCATTGTATCATTCGTCTTTTGTACTCTTTGTTTTCTTCATGATGGGAAGATCGTGACGATCAACCAGTTATGTTTTGTGTATTCTAGTCATCTCCCCGGTGCCTTCGACGATGTTGGGGAAGCCCGTCCGGTCCTTGCGGACCCACGTCTGCATCACACAAGTGTTTAGTTAGTACTTAAGAATCATCTAAAAATATTTTTGTTTCAATATACAAAAAAATAAAAATGAAATATTTAAAAACATTTGAAATACCTATGTGTTGAACACACTGACTACACTAAGAAGGGGGGCTGGGGGTGAAAATTGTAGGGTTATTTTCCCCAAAACATCCCTAAACTTCGCTTTCACAAAAATCACTAGTTAGTAATCACCATTTACTCATTACTTATTGCTGTCATTTATAATCAATTAGATGTGAATATATATATATCAGCAACATATATCATCAATAAATCATCACCACAAGGAACACAAAGAACACAAGATGTATGTACAATTTTATTTTTATTATGGACTACAATCCTTGGGTTATCAACAACAACTGAATATAGTACAACTCTCCAAGAGCACTAGCTCTATAATCCAAGACTCAACTTATATCCTCAGCACCAACTGAGATGAGGCAACAATCCTTAACAGATATCAATCTGTCAACAGGTACGCTACCTATCGGTAGTGAAACATGCATATGTACGTGCCCTTCCATTAATACAACTCTCATATGTTGCGACTAGTCTATACTATAGCTTGTGTATCACTTCTGAGAACTTAGGGTTTTATCTTCAATATGAACTCAGATCCTCTACAGTATTCAATCATATTCTCTTATGTCTTTCATTGTCTAATCTGACCCATAACCAATCAAAACACATCCAAGTTCTCCAACAACTTAGTCATGCTTCTCAACCATACAATATGTATGCTACTCATCATGTATAAGCAACCAATATACTATAGTAATCATATCCGTACTGAATCATAAGAGTTTTTCTCAATCCATCAACCAACACAAACCACATCACAACATACATACCAAGAATAACTTTAGAATTCACTACACAACAAGCAAGAGTATCCATCAAGACAACAATGTAACCATACCAAAATTTCTATGGCATATATGAGCCCATATAATGTAGATCTGGAACCTTCTTCAGTCTTCAAGAGCCCATCATTATCTCAACCACAAGTCTTCATGAATTCATCCATTGTACG
>ML777674.1:1518993-1535501 GCA_009831015.1 Picea engelmannii
AATTTCAGATAATAAGCCTCTTCGAGGGGGAAACCTCCTTTTACCCCACTTAAATGTTCAAGTACAAGATGATTCAAAATGAAAATGTCTCCTTGGTATATATAGGAGACTAGGAGGTTTTAATGGCCTAAAGCTGACATAAACAAAATAACATTACTAATCTAATACACAACTAATGGCCTAAAGCTGACATAAATAAAATAACATTACTAATCTAATATGCCCCAATTAAGTGGTAATGAGCCAATATTAGGGCTTAACAAAACCCTTTGATACCATTATGAAAAATAGAGCATTTATGAAGAGGGAGAAGGTTGTGGAATATTTATCTCCTAGCCATACACATGGTGTACATTTAGGGTTGTAGTATTTTGGAGAAAATTAAGAAGAACCCCTTTCTACTACCAAATTAAGATGGAGTTTCTCTTCAAATGAAGTGATGAATAGGGAACCATTTGGTTTCAAGAATTTTCAAGAAGTTTCTCTCAAATTATAAAGGTATGCCAAAATGATCATGGAAGAAGGGCCTTCCTATATTGGATGCAGGTACATTCCCCCCATTATATGGTATCCTCTAGAGGGTTATCAAAGTGTTTATGAAATCTGTAATAAAAGGGAAGATGTTGCTTTTGAACAACTTAAATGTAAGCATGGGTTCTAGAGGCCTAGAGAAGTGACCTCTCCACTCTTCAGTATCACTTATTTTCATATAATCTCTCTTGTTGCATGATGACATGCAAAAAGGTAAGTTGGGGGGTATGTTGGGGTGAGAAAAAGGTATAAATATTCTCCTTGTTACTTTGGTTTATGATATATTCTTTGTTGACTTTTCTATTAGTTTGAAGTAATTAGGGAATAAAATGGTTAAAAAGATCTTAGGAAATAATATGAAATGATATTAGATATTTTCTGAATTTTGATTTGAATTGTTTTGATTTTATGCAGAAATGGACAATTGTTGTTAACTGGATATAATTAAGAAGATCGTGAAGATGCATAGACCATTGAAGATCAAAGAAATTAGGCACAAAATGGTTCAAATGAAGATTGACTTTTTATCTTGCAATCTTCATAAATAGTAAAAGCAATCCCGAGGATCTATCGATCATCAAGATAGCTTAATTTACTTATATCATTGTAATATATAAAGAAGAGTGAACGATAGAGAGAGATACCAGAATTCAGATCTCTTAATTGTTGACACTTTGTACAGTAGTCCCATTGTAAATGACTTATCAATTATGGAATTAATGGAAGATTCAAGCATTTTGATCATTTCCACGTATTGAGTTTTCTTAACGGTATCTTCTGAAGACCGTGGACCCATTCGACATGATCTATTGTCTTATCTGTAATCTTATCAATTCTATTATAATTCTGTGATTTGATATTCCCTTCAACAGTTAGAATAGACTCGTCAATGTGTTGATTCTTTTATGAATTTGTATTATTCCATTTGCAGAGAATAGATTATTGATTGCTGTTCCAATATTGATGTTTCAAGATGTTTTTTCTTGGTCATATGAAGATATTCCAGGAATCGACCCTCATATTTTCGAACATGATATTAGAAATTATCCCTATCCTAAGGCTGTTCGACAACGTCTTAGATTTGTCAATCCCCAGAAGGCCCATGCTATTAAGGAAGAGGTAGAGAAGCTACTTAATGTTGGCTTCATATACCAGTTCCCTTGACTGAATGGGTATCCAATCTCGTTCCTGTGAATAAGAAATAAGGAAATATTTGTGTATGCATGGAATTTCGTGACCTGAACAAGGCCTGTCCTAAAGAAAACTTCTCGACACCTTTCATCGATTATATTTTTGATGAATGTGAAGGAAGCAAAGTGTTTTCTTTTATAGACAAATTTTCAAGGTATAACCAAATTCAAATTAAACCCGAGGATCAAAACAAGATGACATTTATTTGTGCTTCGGGTACTTTCGCATACTGGAAAATGCCTTTCGACCTTAAAAACACTAGAGACACATTCCAACATGAGATGAACTTTGAATTCCATGATCTTAAGAATATAGTCGAAGGTTACCTCTATGATCTTGCTTCTCACTCACGTAAGAGACCAGAACATGCTATGCACCTTTGGATTGTCTTTGAAATATGTTGTTATTATAGAATCCGTTTGAACCCTTATAAGTGCATCTTTTGCGTTAGGTCTGGTCATATTTTTGGATTTCTAGTTTATGAGACCCAAATCATGGTATATCCATTAAAGGTTGAGGAAATACTTCGATTGCCTCCCTCGCACACTATTTGACAACTTCAAGGTTTACAGGGGAAATCTCACTTTCTATTCCGATTTATAGTAAATTATGCCAATATCTCTAAGGGTTTCATGTGTCTTTTGAAGGACACCCTTTTTATTTGGGATGAGCAAGACCCGGAGTCCTTCAATGCTTTGAAAAAATCCTTGGTATCGATGCCTCTACTGAAGTCTCCTGACTATAGTAGGGATTAATTTCTTTATATCGCCGCATCCAATGAGATGATTGGTATGGTTTTGGTTTAGGAGGATGATGATCTATGCAAGAACGTCATCTACTATCTTAGTTGAAACTTAGTCGGTCCTGAGCTTAATTATTCTCACTTTGAAAAGCTGGCTTTAGTTTCCGTTCACACAGTCCAACGTTTACATCATTATATATTGCTTTGCAAGACTACTGTGGTGGCTGATGTCAATCCATTTCAATACCTCCTTACTAGGAGTATCATAGGGGGGGAATATAATAAATGGATTGTCATTTTACAATAATTTGATCTCGATTTCGCTTCTGCAAAATACAAGAAATCACCAGTCTTCACAGAGTTAATATTTGACTTTCCATGATTAGATGAGAATGTTAGCCATGTTGATTCATTTGTAGATGAATAGGTTTTCTTTGTCTCATCATATGACCCCTGGTATGGAGACATCGTTCTCTATCTTCAAACTTTGAAGTTCCCTAAGCATCTCTCGCGAGATGATCGACGACGTGTAAGATACCAAGCTAAGAATTATACTATCATCGACGAAAATTTGTATCGTTGAGGAATAGAAAATATCTTGCATCGTTGTTTAACTCAAGGGGAAGTTGAGTCAGTCCTAAACAATTGTCATAGTGGGGGTTGTGGTGGTCATCTATCCGGGCTTGCGACAACCCATAAAATTTTGTGATCCGGTTATTTTTTTCCATCTATCTTTAAATATTGTATTGAAGCAGTTAAGAAGTGTCACCCCTGCCAGGTGTTCACTCAGAAAATGAACTTGCATCCAACCCCTCTTCACCCAGTCATTATTGTCAGTCCCTTCACTAAGTGGGGGTTAGACTTCATGGATTGCAACCCAACTTCGGTTGGGGGGAATCAACACATTATCGTGGTCGTTGACTACTTTAATAAGTGGTTCGAGGCCATGCCTACAATTAAATTCGATGGGAAGACTATCGCCTTCTTTGTATTCAATCAAGTTATCACCCGGTTTGGTATCCCGAGTGATATTTTCACTGATCATGGAAGTCACTTTCAGAACGAAATGATGGAAGAACTAGCATCTAAGATGGGGTTTAAACATGGTCATTATTCTCCTTATTACCCCTAGGAAAATGGACAGGTAGAGGCTGTCAACAAGTCTCTCAAGACCATTTTGGAGAAAAATGTCATCTAGAGAAAGTCTGACTGGCACATTTTGCTATATCCTACACTCTAGGCATAACGAACCTCGGTCAAGACTGCCATCGGTTTTTCCCCTTTCCAATTATTACACGGTGTGGAGTCAATATTACCTATTGAATGCGAAATCCCTTCTCTTAAGTTGGCATTCACGCTCCTACCTGACACTTCCAATCTCGAGGGACGCCCTTGTGCACCTAGAGAGTCTTGATGAGTAGCGTCGAGACACCTCTATGGATATCGAACATGGATGATTTTAGGGGATAAATTTCGCTCATGGGCTAATTTTCCATGGTTTTTCCAAAAAAGAGATTCGTTATTTTAAAAATGATTCGCCCAAATTCTATAGGATAAAATTATTTTACCTTAAAAATTGCCAAAATTTTATAAAAACTATATAGAATACTTAGAAATTTGAATATTTAAAAAAAAATATAGCCAAACATTTATAGTTGACATATGAAGGATTAGTAACATTTGCCAAGGTTTCTACATTTTAAAATAAATTTCCATCCTTAAAATCATCCCTGATATCGAAGCGAATAAAAGACGTGTCAAGTTCCAGTACGATATGTCTATCTATCCTCGGTTGTACATTGATGGTGACTTGGTCCTCTTATACGACCAAGATAAAGAACCACTGGGGGAAAGCAAGTTTGAAACCATGTGGCATAGTCCCTATATCATGCGACGTGTCCTAGAAAAAGGAGCCTATGAGTTAGAAGATTATGAAGGGAATATGTTCATTGATCTCAAGAATGGGCTCTACTGTAAAATATATTACGCTTGAGCCCCAAGCTTGGGTAGAACTCTTTTGTATACTAATGTAATTTAGTGTATATATTGTTTCCCTTTCTTTTCATCTTCATCTTGATTTTTTATTTTTCCCTTGGTTGGCAGATGTCAATGGAGTCTTCGGTATACCTAGAATTCACAGACGGAACCATTTGTCATACACAGAACTTTTCTTCCACTGATTGGATAACTTACTCACCCAAGGGTCTATTGGTGTCTTTAGGTGGCATATGCCTAGGGCCATCCATGAATAATGAGGCCGAATATAGTGTTGTTATAGAAATTTTAGGCGATGCTATCTCACATGGTATTCTCACTTTAGAGGTTCTCCTGGATTCCCAGTTAGTAGTATGTCAGTTGAAGGACAATTACCGCCTCTGTGATCCTACTTTACTCCTACGATTCCTACAGGTATGTCTTTTAGAACGATAGTTTCATTTTATTACTTATTATCACATTCTTAGGAGTTCTAATCATGTATCTGATGCTTATGCTAATTTCATTTTAGATTGGCATTTGTCACATAACTAAAGAAAATAAAACCATCTTATACACATTGTAAATATAAGTAAAGCTGAAGATCCCTGTTTTATATATATTTCAAAAAACATGATGTTTATAGTACAAAATTGAGGCTAAAACCCTCAATACACATATACAGTTGATACTACAATATCCACGACATCTACGCCTGTGGCACCATATGTGTGTCATGATAAAAAAATACGACGTTTGAGAGACGCCGAAAGAGTCACACCCAAGCTCTCGGCACACTAACCACTTGCCGTTGCATGGCTTCCGACAGATCCTCTACCTGAACCATCAGAATCCTATGAGTCAAACGAGACAGGTTTCCCTGCACATTTTGTAGGACTCTCTCAGCTTCTCCTCTTGTTGTCTCATCTCCTCGATGCCTCCGACGATGTCGGGGAAGCTCGTCTGGTTGTTGCGAACCCACGTCCATGTCACACAAGTGTCTAGTTAGTACTTAAGCATCATCCAAAAATATTTTTGTTTCGATATAAAAAAAAATGAAATATTTAAAAACATTTGACATGCCTATGTGTTGAACACACCGACTACACTGAGAGGGGGGGCGGGGGGTGAACATTGTAGGGCTCTTTTTCCCAAAAATTCCCTAAACTTCCCTTTCAAAAAACTCACTAGTTACTAATCACCATTTACTCATTACTTATTGTTGTCATTTATAATCAATTAGATGTGAACATATATATATATATATATATATATATATATATCAGCAACATATATCATCAATAAATCATCACCACAAGGAACACAAAGAACACAAGATGTATGTACAATTTTCTTTTTATTACGGACTATGATCCTTGGGTTATCAACAACAACTGAATAAAGTACAACTCTCCAAGAGAACTAGCTCTATAATGCAAGACTCAACTTATATCCTCAGCACCAACTAAGATGAGGCAACAGTCCTCAACATATATCAATCTGTCAATGGATACGCTACCTGTTAGTAGTGAAACACGCATATGTACGTGCCCTACCATTAATACAGCTCACATATGTACGCGGACAGTCTGTACTATAGCCTGTGTATCACTTCTAAGAACTTAGGGTTTTATCTTCAAGATGAACTCAGATCCTCTACAGTCTTCAATCATATTCTCTTATGTCTTTCATTGTCTAATCTGACCCACAACCAATCACAACACATCCAAGTTCTCCAACAATTACTCATGCTTCTCAACCATACAATATGTATGCTACTCATCATGTATAAGCAACCAATATGCTATAGTAATCATATCCATACTGAATCATAAGAGTGTTGCTCACTCCATCAACCAACACAAACCACATCACAACATCCATATCAAGAACTCCTTTATAATTCACTACACAAAAAGCAAGAGTATCCATCAAGAAAACAATGTAACCATACCAGAGTGTCTATGGCAGATCTAATCCCATAGAATATAGATCTAGAACGTGCTTCAGTCTTCAAGATCCCATCATCAACTCAACCACAAGTCTTCATGAATTCATCCACTGTATGCACCCTGTCCTCATTAAACCCGTGTATGTATGCACCCTGGCTCACTTCATCTTGTGTATACCTCAAAAACTAGTGTTTCTAAACTTTCGAGACTTTTGTCATCATGACTCAGACTTACCGAAACCTTGATGCATCCATGAGATCCTCCAAATCTCCTCTCTCTCAGAATAAATATTCAATACATGCTCAAGAGATACACACAAGAGAGATACAATGATACTAATACACAAGAGACCCTTTCCTCTTATTTATGCACCCCAAGTAGCTTCCTCAGAAGCATCTTCTAGGTCACTTAACCCGCTTCTAGGTCACTTAACCCATTTCTAGGTCACTTAACCTATTTTTGTCATTTTTAGGGTTAACCACTTTCCGTAATTAGAATTTCTCCATTTCTTTATCATTTAAATATTCCTCCTTGATTTTGTCACTTTTCTTTACCATTTAAATAATATTTTCTTCTTTGCAAGTTCTTCGACTTCTTTGACCTTTTGGGGCTTCAAGCCTACATATGAGGGTCCTTCATCTTCGTAGGGCCATAAATATTAAACCATGAGGAGTTATGTGACATTCCACATACCAATGGAAATGGCATGACATGCACTATCCATATAGGATAGTTTCACTAACAACTGCACTGATCTTCATCTCATTATTCCACATATAAGAATGGGTTCTCCAGCCATACTTCAAGGATAAATCAACCATAAAGAATCTTCCCGTGAGGGATTTCACCATAAGGGTACCACTTTGGATTTCATCTATTTGTACACCTTATCAACCATGATAAGACAATAATGATTCATTTTTGCATCATATACCAATCGATCCATCTTCATCATCATGTATTAATGACAACTCATTGATCTATCTTCATCTATGCACCATGTATCAAAGACAACTCATTGATCCATTTTCATAAATATAATATGATAATACATGTATACATCAAACCTTTTACCTTTGACATCATTCAATCATCCTTTGGCATCAACCAATTCCTTGACATCAATCCTTTTCAATCAATCAATCAATCATCCTTTGGCATCAATCAATCAATTGACATCAATCCTTTGACATCAATTAATTAAACCTTTGGCATTAATGACAACATTATCCAACAATATCCCCCTTTGGAATTGATGGAAATACCAACATGGATTTCAACACCAATCATTGATGTCAACATGTAGACAGGGCATGCTCTACATCAATAATCATATATCAATGTGACTATCTCTCCACATCAATAATCAACAATCACATCAATGTGACTATCTCTCCCCCTTTGGCATCAATAGAAAAAGGGTCATTCTCCTCTTGGGGCCGCACCCCCTGCTTGATATTCCTTGGGGATGCTCCTCCTGCACGAGTGCCTTTGATATTCCTCTGAATAATCTCTCCTCTTTTGAACAAGGGATGTCACTCAGATGTAATGTTGAATATACATTGCTCATACTCCCCCTGTGACCATCACTCCCCCTGGAATTATGCCTCTGTGCTCTTTCTTCAAATATAGGGATATTTCCTCCTAGAATCATGGGAAGAAGAATGAATCCCCCTATGGGTATGTCTCCCCCTATATTTTCTGAAAAATGAATAATATGCTACCACATGACGATCCTTGGACCTGTCCTTGCATGAAACTCTTGCCATACCAAACATCATGAAGCAAAAGATATGTCAATGAATGAAAAAATGCATCATGTACCAAAACATGTGCCAATAATATACCAATCATATGCCTCTATCAACATGCCAATCATGTACATATACCAATGGTATGTCTCCACCATGAACCAAAAATCATGAATCTCAATCAATCAAGTGTCTCAACTATATCATCCCATATGTCATGTACCAAAGTATCAGGTAATACCAATGGTGCACTTTTATCCAGGTACTATTGTCAAACATATACCATCTATGAGTGTACCAAATGCGTACATCAACATGTATCACTACTTGTACCTAGAAAGTACATCAACCATGCACCACAACTAAATGAATTTTCATGCATGTATGCCAAATCCAGCAAAAAAAAAACATGTACCAATCAAACTGCTAGTAGGTGGCTCTGCCAATGTACTAGAAGTGTATCAATCATGCATTAACTATATATCAGACTCATCAATGATGTACAACATGATCACTTATGTTGTCACAAGAGTTGACTCTAGGCCGTAATGGAGCCAAGCCTTAGCACATTTTAAATGGAAAAATAACTTGTATATTGATCAGTCATATGAGGATTCTAGAACCAGGTCTAAAACAAGACTTTTAATCACTTATAGATCATAAATAAAGAGGCATGACCTTGTTTGCCCAACTGATTTAATAAAGAAGCTGAATAGAGGCTAAGAGATGAAGAAGACCGAAACAAAGAGTTAGGTATCTAATTCTGATAAGTCTAATCTTTATTTCGATGGAGGAATGATAAATAACTTTGAAAGATAAACATGCATATATAGAACTTGTAAATTAGGTAGAAACAATCAAGCTACATGTATTGTTTAGCTCACAGCATAAACAAAGGAAAAATTGAACCTAACAAGCTTCCCAATAAATGACTATAGAAGAGGTATTACTGAATTAGAGCCATTACAAGCTGAATATGAAAAAGAAGGAAGAAATAATGAATGTAAACCTGAGAAAACAATACAGGAAAAACAAAATTACACAGTGACGAGGTATAGAATCTCTTGGCATTCGGTTCTATATTTGCTGAAAAGGAACGCATTACAAACCCAGCCTCCAAAAGGCTCTCGGGTTATTCCCCCCCTTCTAAATGTTACAAAGATACCTCATATAGGTATTGAGGTCGAAATACTCCCTAGGAGGTCAAATCTCCTCCCAAAAGATAACAATAGTTACAATCAATTTCTTGAACTTCCTGCCATAGAAAATGGGCCAAACCGTTGAAACCTGGGACTACGGTTATGGTTATGGATCTCTCGAATCATGACATCTGTGTATAAACTCAAATATCCTTTTGTGCATCTATTTATTTTGAGAAAAAACCTCTCTCAGTTCCCTGAGATCTGTTTCCATTTTCCCTAAATATGCATTTTTCAAACATGTGTCAAAACAAGAAAATATGAGATCCGAAAAAAAGGGCTCAGAGATGGATTCGATTCTCCCAATTTGTGACACCTGTAGGAATATTGAGAGAGTATATTGATCTATTGAAAATGTGTTCCTTGTCTTTGTATGTATATCTGGTGTCTCTACTTGCATCTCATTTTTACCTCTATTTAAATTGATTTTTAAGAGTTAGAATCAATCTAAAAGGTGCTCTAAACTCAAAGAATTTAAACTTTGTCCTTTCTTCCTAATTAGGTCAGAATTCATCTATATGGTGCTCTGATGCTGTTATGTGTTTCTTTATTCCTCTTTCACCCTCTATAACCAATCTAAAATGGAAGGTTTCATTCACCAACTTTAGCCTCTGTTTATTTTTGAGTTTCTATCTACCAGACATCAGTTTCATTTTTTTTCAAGATTTGACTCCATAGCCCAAAAAGCATCCTTCTCCTCCTTGCCAACAACATTTTATTGAATCTAGTTAAAACTTTGGAAACCCTAGCCATTGTTATATTAATAAAAGTTGTCTATCAGAGACTAAGTGACAAGGGAGAGCCATCTATGGGTTGGAAGGTATAGATTTCATCTTGTAAGTTGGTTTTTGGTTACCTCTGTGACTTGCCTCCACAACCAGGGCAATTTACGAAGTGTTAACATTCTTCACGAAATATTATTGATTCATTCAGACCAGAAGACATATCCAACATGTATAAATGAGGGCCACCAAAATTCTATTTAGATGATAACTTTATTAATATTTTCATTCAAAAGGAGGTTGAAGGGGAAGAAATGAAAATGGGTGATTTAATCAGAGAATAATGGTATGACTCCAATTCATTCAAAATTATAGGAGACAAAATATACCTTATTCCAATATTCAAAAGAACCTCATTCTAGTGGCTATCATGCTCTATCGTCTCTATGGTGAATATGATTCTTTTAAGTTTAAATTTGGATGGGTTCCACTCATCCAACATGTTCTCAAAGTAGAACTATTGAATTAGGCTTACATCCTCTGTGCCAATATCAAGATAGAGGTTAAAAAATCACATGAGTCACCCCTAGGATATTACCTAGGATTCTTTATGTCAAAATGTTTAATAGAAGTTGTTTGTGAAGCTACTCCATTTCCTTTATTGGCCTAGAATTGGTCCCCTTCCTAAGAGTATATTCGAATACATTGTTATAAAATGTGGGCAGTAAACTATATGAATTTCTTCTACGAAATCTGCAATCACTTTATGGTCCCTCTAGATTTTATTATGAAATATCGACCAGTCCTCGGGTTTACTCAATAAACTATCATTTCTATTAAATGAATTGGTGATTGGTTTATTGATGAGGAATTTTCATATATAATGATTTATGGATATGAAGGAGCTCCTCATATTTTACCTAGGCATGTTCCAAAAATATTATCACTTGGATAAATTGTTGGTATTAGCATTGTTGCCTCTCCATCAAAGAGTCGAAAAAAACAATGGCTATCCTTCCCAATTTCGTTGGTAATTTTCTCTTTTTTTAATGAAAAACATGCTCTAAAAGAAGTAGATCAAATGGAAGGAATTTGTTTAACATATGTAAATTTCAAAATACATGACCCAATTGGTCTTGTCAAGAAACATTGTAGCATGGTGAAAAATGTCAAAGACTACAATCATGAGGATGACCCATGTGATATCATTTTCTAGAGAGTTGTACATTATCAATAACATGAACAATATCAATTTGAAACAATAAAGGATCAATATAGTTCTACAACTAACATGTAGGTGGAAAAAAAGGATCAGCAGGGCAATGTAACAGGAGAAGAGGAGAAGAACAAAGCAACAACATAGACCCCTGAGAAAACTACTAAGTAAATATTGAAAGTAGTAACAATATAGGTATTGAGAACACTCAAACAAACATGTCTACAATTATCTCTTCCATTGGCATGACTCCTATCACTTCCATTCTAGGAATATTAGTTTCCACATATTTCAACTTTGATACTCTTCAACCAATTTGTGACATTGTTGTTTCATTGAGTACCTACACCTTTGATGATACAACAAAGACCATTGTGAAAATGAGAACTAAGAAAAGAAAGGTTGCACATCATGAGGATACCATGCAAAAAATAGTTCATCTTTGGAATGGTGCACGTCTAAATGAAGAGGAGTTTGTAGAAGAATCTATTGATGCCTTAGGGACATTTGCTAATGCACAAAAATGGTCAGTGAGCAGACTTTCTGCTCAATTAAGAAAATAAAAGAAAGAGTTAGTGGAACTACAAGAAACGTTAAGTGTCCAAGGAAATATGATTTCAAAAGAACACAAAACTTAGATTGATCATATCACAAAAGAAAACAAGGAATTTGTTGATACCATTAGACAACTCAGAATTGAAATAGATAATATCAAATGAGAACATGCTAGACAACTAGCTAGTCTTCTTGACGAGAAGAGGGAGATGAGAAGAAGCCATCAGAATCAAGTTGATATGTTGGTATCTCAATTAAATGAGCTTAAAATAAAAATAAAAATAAATCAAAATCAATGAAGACAAAAGCATTAGAGTTAAATAACAAATTATCCTATCTTCATGAGTTGTTTTGTACCAAGATGAACGAAATCAAGGGACAACATGATTAATTGCTATAATTCACTAAAGAATCTCAAATAGGGTATGGGAAACATAAAGAAAATCAAAATTATTTTAATGAATTAAATAAATGTGAATCAAAAGGAATCAATTTACCTAAATATTACTCTATAATGATTGAAGAAGAGAAAATCCAAATACAAGATTCATTGGATTCTTGGCATATTAATTGTTTGTTTTCACGGGATTTGATCAATGAAACTAGCAAAAGCCATTTAGATATGTGGGATCTAGACCTAGAAATTATTTAATATCATGAAATTCCCCATGTATAGTTCCTTGGTCAGTCAATAACCTTGTCAAATTGCCTTGCAGATGTAAATAAAAAGATAATACCATGAACATATGGGATCATAGAATTAAATTTATGGAATGTGGATGCTTTCAAGGAATTGATGACCCGACCAACATAATTCTCTAAGTTCATTGATGATTTTTTTTCAAAGTTTAAATCATGATATGAATAAATTTCCAAAAGAATCTACCTGTGTAAGTTAAATGAAGACATTCGTCACCCACCTTTAGTTTCAACAATGTTAGAGAAATTTAGCCTATGGAAAACTCACATTCAAGAAAAAGAAGAAAAATTCAACAAAGAATTTGGTGCTAGCAAGGAGGATGTCTCTCTATGATATCAATTATTAAATAAAGTTGACCCCTGAATCAATCAGTTGAAACAAAAGCAGATACTATAGATATTTTCAGGATCTTTAATTCCAATTTCTTGTAATTGGAGAAATGGAAAAGGGGTTGGAAATTGGAGGATCATACTTTTGTTTTTATTTGTTTGAATTAAATTTTGAACTATGAGTAATATGAAGTTTCCATAATTCCATTTTTGTTAATTATTTGTAGATTCTATTACTTTAGTCTTATGTGAATTTTTTCCATAGTCTTTGAACTTATCGAATGCGAGTATGTCAAATAGAAGATACAATAGTCATCATTATGATTAATGCTAGTCTGTGTATGCATTTACAATTGATCTTCTTGGGGAATTTCTTCTAAAAGCTTATTCAATTATCATACATTTTTTTTTCTTTAATGTTCCTATTTTGTTATTAAAACTTATAGTTATCAAGAAAATCATCTATATGCTATGATTATTCTTAACATGTTGTATATGAATAGATATTATTTTGTAGTTTATGAGAGTTTTTTTTCTCGTTATTGTGATTTAAAAGGAACTTGAATTTATCTTGAAACTATTATTATAAAGTGTAGATATAATGTTGTCATCTATTTCTAGCAGTGATAGTTATTATGCTTAAATATTCTTTGGATAAAGAATTCTTTTTATAATCTAAAGTATCAATCATTCTGTCTACATGTATAATTAAACTTTTCTCTCAATTGATATAGGATCAATATTTAGGATTTTTTTTTTGCAAATCTAGGATCATTTAGATTAGAGTTTAATTGATTAAGTCTCTTTCCGAAGACAAAATATTTTGAGTGAAAAATTGATCCCACATATTGCTTGGAAACTACCATCCCAAACAAAAATGATTCTAATTGGGGTTGGTGATTTGGTGCTTATCCCCTATTGTAGGAGGAAATTCGTCCACCTATCAACAAGACCCTATATGATCACCTAGAACATTGGACAAGTGGATTAGAAGCTAGATTTTCCATCTCACTCCAAGATTCATCTATTCTTTCACGTGTCTTGGTTGAAGAATATTGTGGGATCAAATTGAAAGGTGAAACAAGACTTACTAGAACTTGAAGAAGATGGATCCATTTGGATCTTGTTGGAAGCATTATTTAATACTTGAGAAAGACAATTATGCCAACACATGGTATGAGAAGTGTTGATCTAGTTGAAATATATGTAGCCAGAAGATGCCACATGGAAACTAACATTGATTCTACAACAATTCTCTCACCTCCAACCTCAATAACAATGTTCTTTTTTAAGGATGAGAGAATGTTAGGGTCCTACCCTAACCATACTTTAGGCTACCTAGAAGCTAGTTAATTAATGTATGCAACCATTTTCTTTGAATAAGGCCAATTAGATAGTAATATATAGTTATTTAATGTAAAATGACTTTCTTTATTAAACAAGGCCCACTAGGTAGTGTCGAGCACTCAACACACCCTAAAAAGTCTATGACCATTTTCTACTTTTTGGGTACCACTTTATCCTTTGCATTGTCTGTTTCAGTATAAAACTGCCTCCCATGCTTATATTTTATGTTTCATGTTTGAATTGTTTAAAGTCTACTTGAACATGCAACAAAGAATCATCTTAACTTTAAACGAGACTTAACAACAACTTAAGGAACCGACAGTCTAAGAATTCCCCAACACTCTTAGGAAGTTCGACATCGGTAAAGATTAAAGGTGGCGCAAATCACTTGAGAAGTTCAAAACAGTCGAGAGTAGATATTCATAGGCGTCGACGGATGAAAATCTCTCTTTTCTGCGAATGAGCATCGACAGGAATATCGTCGAAGACCGATATGTTCGATTTCGGAAGGAAAACGAAAAGAGTGAGCACCGTGTAAGGAGAGGAGTGGTATCGTCGATCGCCGATTCCCGATATTATTTCAGCGTCGGAAATTTACAAAATGATAATCCAAAAAGAAAAACTACACATTAATTTTTTCATTTTAATACCGATCCCTGACATCTTCCAAGCATTGACAGTCGTAGTATCTAACTCTCCTTACTCATTACCCGAGTGTTAAATTTTATGTTTATATATTTTAATAACCCCGAATTAATAACGCCACATCAACATCCATCGACATCAGAAGTTTTGAAAGGAACATATCGAAAAACTTACAAGGCAACTAAGAATAATAACAATTATAAATTCCATATTTTGCGCGAAATCTTAGATAGAAAACGTAGTAAATTTATATACAAAAAGGGAACGTGATACATTTAAGACACTCTCATATTTTTCATATAATTAGAGATCCCGTCAAGCTCAGGTTACATACAATTAGACATGACCAACGTCCTGACTAACTGGACCGGTCACAGTGAGAAGGCAAAGCCCTTACAACAAAAAATGGATAAAATTGTCCAGCATCACTTCGGAGAACGCAAAGCAAGAGACCACCTATTATGTAGCTCCTGCACATAGACCTTCTCCTAGAATACTCTTCGCGCAATGCAATGTTTTATTTTCCTCTTTCACAGTCATCCTTTGTGCCTCGCGTAGCTGCATAATTGTATCTTGTGCTTCACGAAGCTGCCTCTGGAGCCAAACTATGCTTCCTTTGTGACCCTGTGACACAGATACTTCCCGGTTCTTCACTGCTAACTGGCTCCACAGCTCTCTATTTTCTTGGTAGAGTTCGACTATGGAAAGTTGGGCCCTCTCTAACTATTGGATGGGATTCTTAATGGGATAACCTGATGCCTTTTCCCTTCCCTTTCATCTCCTTCTTCCTCTAATGATAGTCCCTATATGTTATGACCAATTAGTGAGCATCACAGACCCCTCAGCGGCTGGATGTACACTCAACTCAGCTGGGAGGTGGTCTTCTTCCCTTTTCCCTTATCTTTCCTAGGCCTTCCCCTTCTCCATGGTGTTTTCTCCTAAGAAGACGTGAGCCCCAGCATATGCCTTTCAGATGAAATTCTCTCTACCTATACCTCCACTGGAGACACTAACATTGTTTCCAAGCCAAGGTCAGTATCTCCTGTTGGAGCTTCAAGGACACTGGAAGCCAATAAGAAAGAGTCACAGGCACGTTCGTGTTAATGTTTATGTCATTATTATAGTTCTTTGCATTTCAATAGATAAGAGAATCATAAGAACAAGATCACTGAGAAATACACATCCACAAGAGACACAACATTTATCCTGGGAAACCCTCTAGGGGAAGAAAACCCAACAAAACTTCCTTATCATAAATAGCTTATATAATGTTCAAGAGATAACTTAAACCAATACAGAAAATTCCTCCTCAAGAGATGCACCACCCTTCTTCTCCTCTCTCCAACTTGTAATTGTAGCTTGCCTCATAAGATAATGAGCAAGTGAAGTGTGTCTTAGAAGTGAGGCGCTAGCCTCTTATTTATATCAATATGGCATGTGTGAAGAGTCACCATCTGGCAAGGCCAACCTCTCACACTGGGTGGGTAAACCCACCTTTAATTAATTCTGGCCCTTCCATTATAACTGTTGGGGCCGACTTCTTATTATGCACTTTGTAATTGTCCGATGACCAATCCGCAAAAGGGGATTTGGTCCTTATACAATTATCGACATGATTAATCCTCAATGGGGATTAATCCAATAACAATAATAA
>ML777674.1:1535551-1549221 GCA_009831015.1 Picea engelmannii
TTTAATCCAATAATAATAATGACATGATTAATCCACAATGGGGATTTAATCCAATAACAAAATAATAATAAGAATGCTCTTCACAGTTACATTATTTTAACACTCCCCCTTAACAAGAAGGGTATTCTTCATCAGCATCAGGTTTGAGAGGTCTGCATCATCAGTGGCATCTGGAGGACAGTATCATCAATATCATCTTGAACAATTGTCTAGCACATTTACGAGTCATCGAAAGTTTTCTTCATCAGCAGCATTATCATTCTCAAAATAATGTTATCATCATATACATCAAACATGTATCAGTAAAAAAATGATACCTCATTACAACACTAGGCTATCACATCACAGTACTACACTAGCTCAATGTCACAGTGGTTAAGCCGGTAGCTCAGTGTCAGTCACATCTTTCTTTACGTCTAACAACTAGGTTAGAAGCAAGTAATATCATCATATCGCTTTACGTATAACAACTAGGTCAGAAGCGAGGAATCACAACGTCATGCTTTACGTCTAACAACTAGGTCAGAAGCATGAATCATCTTGCTTTACGTCTAACAACGAGGTCAGAAGCAAGGAACACATCAAAATCTCACTTTACGTCTAACAACGAGGTCAGAAGTGAGGAATCATCTTTCTTTACATCTAACAACTAGGTCAGAAGCAAGGAATCAACGTCGTTATGCTTTACGTCTAACAACTAGGTCATAAGCATAACTCATATTACTTTACATCTAACAATGAGGTCAAAAGAAAGGATCACACAACGTCATGCTTTACGTCTAACAGCGAGGTCAGAAGCATGACTCATCTTTCTTTACATCTAACAACTAGGTCAGAAGCAAGGAATCATCGACGTTATGCTTTACGTCTAACAACTAGGTCAGAAGCATAACTCATCTTGCTTTACGTCTAATAGCGAGGTTAGAAGCAAGGATCACACGACGTCATGCTTTACATCTAACAGCGAGGTTAGAAGCAAGGATCACATGACATCATGCTTTACGTCTAACAGCGAGGTCATAAGCATGACTCATCTTGCTTTACGTCTAAGAATGAGGTCAGAAGCAAGGAATACATCTACTCCCCCTTTCAGGGAAGGTCCTTTCAGACAATACCAAGCTTATCTCGAAAGTGTTCAAACTTTACATGAAATAGAGGCTTAGTCATCACATCAACAACCTGTTCATCCGTGCTAATGTACTGGAGCTTCAAGGATCCTCTCTGTACCATGTCGTGGATGAAATGATAGCGGATCTCTATGTGCTTCGAACTGTCGTGGAACACATAATTCTTTGTCATTTTAATGCAGCTTTGATTGTCACATAGAATCGTGGTTGCTCTCATCTCCAAATCAAATAGGCCTGTCAACAAATTTCGAAGCCATATAGCTTCACATCTAGCAGAACATGTGGCAATGTACTCCGTTTCCATTGTGCTGAGAGAAATACTGGATTGCTTCCTACTCTTCCACGAGATCATAGCTGATCCCAAACTGAAACAACATCTGGAAGTGCTTTTTCTGTCAGCAACGCTTCCTGCCCAATCTGGATCAGTATATCCACTCAATGTGAATTCATGATCTCCATCATAGCTGAGACCATAATCCATTGTACCTTTAAGGTACCTCATCACATGTTTTGCAGCCACTAAATTAACACGTCTGGGCTCTACCAGAAATTGACTCAAGGTGTTCATTGCAAAACAAATGTCTGGTCTGGTGTTCGTTAGGTACATCAACGATCCAATAATCTGTCTGTACAGAGTGGCATCTATCAAATCTGATGAAGTATCGACCAACAGCTTCAGCTTTTCTTCCATGGGTGTATTCATGGACTTGCATTATAGCATATTGAATCTCTTTAATATTTCGACCGTGTAGTTCCCTTGATTAAGGAAGATCCTTTCTGGACTCTGCCATACCTCAAGACCTAAGAAGTAATGCATTAGGCCAATGTCTTTCATTTCAAATTCAATGGCAAGTCTCTGTTTACATTCAGTGATGAGATTTTCTTCTCCAGTTAAGAATAAGTCATCCACATACAGTAATAGTATTACTGGTTCATTCTCCATGATCTTGAAGTAGAGATTTGAATCTTCTTTACTCTTGGTAAAGACCAAGCTTGTCAAGAAACTGTCTATATGGCCATACCAATCTCTGGGAGCTTGCTTCAATCCGTATAAGTCTTTATTCAATCGACAGACATGAGACTTCCTGTCTTCAACCTCAAATCCTTGGGATTTCTCTATATACACTTCCTCTTCAATGACACCATTCATAAAAGATGTCTTCACATCCATCTGGTGCAGCTTCCATTTCATCTTGGTAGAAAGAGCTATAATGGTTTTGATTGAAGTGTATCTGGCCATAGGAGTGAATGTCTCTTCATAGTCGATTCCATCCTTCTGGGAAAATCCACGAGCAACAAATCTTGCTTTATATTTCTCAATACTTCCATCAACAACATGTTTTATCTTGAAGAGCCATTTTGATGATACCACATCCTTAATTTTTGGTCTAGGAATAATTTCCCATACATCATTCTTTATTATTGATTGGTATTCCTCTATCATGGCATCTGTCCATTCGTTCTTCTGGATGGCCTCTTCAAAACATGTGGGTTCCTCATCAAGTAGATTGCACATCAAAGATGTGTAACCGAACAATGGCTTTGGTCTCTTCACCTGTCTTGTGGTTCCTTCTGGAACACCATACTTCTCTCCATCTTGAATAAGCTCTCTTGCCCAAGCAAGATTTCTTTTATGGGAGAAATTCATTTGAGGAGGTTCTTGAACTTCTGTGATATCATGATCTTCAGGAGTCTCCTCATCAAGGAAATTTATGACTTCCCTTACAGGTTCTGCAGCTCTGGGAACTTCCCTCACGGATTTTGTCATCCTGAGATTTATAGGTTCCTCTTCATATACTTCTTCAAGCTGGCATCTTCTTGATTTCTTAAGTGTCGCTTCTTCATCAAAGGTCACGTCCCTGCTGATCTCAATATGGTGGTGACTAGGTATGTATATTTTGAAGGCCTTGGATACCTCACATTATCCCACAAATATTCCCTTCTTTCCGGAGGGTTCTATCTTGTTTCTTTTCTCTTTCGGTATATGAATAAGCACTGGACAGCCAAATATTTTGAGATGGCTTACCTCTAGCTTCTTTCCGGTGAACATCTCTTCTGGTGTCTATGGGGCAATCGGTTCTGCACATAAACAACTGTCATTTCTGCTTCTGCCCATAAGCACATAGGAAGATCTTGATCTTCACAGCTTCCAGCATGGTTCTGTTCTTTCGTTCAGCTAGACCATTTTGTTGGAGATCTTGATCCCAACATCTTTGCAGATATTCACGAATTATTTTGAGGTATATTTTCCTTCATTATCTGACTTGAGTACCTTAATATTCCTTACAGAAGGGTTCTCTTATCAAGGCTTTGAATTCCTTGATCTTGTTGAACACTTCAAATATAAGTAGGTCTTTTACAAGAATAATCATTAATGAACGATACATAGTATACATACCCATTAATGGAGGATGATGGCATTGGGCCACACACATCTGAATGTATGAGTTTTGGGACTCCTTCTGTCTTGTTGTCCCTCTTCGGAAATGGGTTCTTGATGTTCTTCCCTTGTGTACATCCATTGCATATGCCTTCTTGATCAACCTTGAGTTATGATAAACTTGTGACAGCTTTGCATATGTATGGTAGCGCCTTGTAGTTGATGTGAGCTAATCTTCTAGAGTTCACATGGATTCTTCAAAAGCGTGGGTCATGGCAGCTTCTGAGTGACCCACCTTCTTCTTTTCCACTGATGATTGCTTCATTTATGATCTCTCCTTTAGCATGTTGCCTTTTACAACCTTTGCTATAGCTTCCTCATGTGACCWGAAGCAAGGTCAACAAAACAACAAGTAAGAATAATATCCTTCTTGATAATATAAAGCAATAACACGAACAATCATCACAGTAGCTCCTTTAGAGATTATTACTTATAATTTAGAAAATATTAAAGGTAAGGAATACAATACGGAATGAGGTCAACACTCTCTTAGTGTTGTGACCAAGAATTCTTCCATGGTAACCTAGAACTAACACACGAGGTTTCTCCTAGAGGAGGTGTTAGTCATATCAGACAAAGTATTCTCACATGTTATCAAGTACAATACTTTACGATGATTGCTATATCAACTAAATTCATTAGCTTGTCATGTGTACCTTTGAATCTTGATTAATCAAACCTGGAGCCTTGTCCTCAAGAGTGAGTGCTTGCTTTTCTTCCAGGTCTCCTTCACTCAAGTGACGAGTACTTTCTTCAACCTGTCTGTTGTACTAAGACAATATGCTATCTTGACAAAAGGTTAGGTTAGAGGATAAGCTATATGATCAACTTTTAATTCTTCTAATGATTTGATCATAGCTTCAACATGTAACATTGATCAAGATAATTTCATAACAAATAGATGCATATTAGAATAATCACACCTGGGTTGCATCATTCCTCTGAATGTGTTGGATCTTGAAATCCTTCTGGATCTATGGCAAAAGATCCCTTCTCCTACAAATACTCTTTAGGGTTTAACCATTAACCATATATGAGTACATACCTCGGATAGCATTTGCAGGTAGTGGCTCCATCTGGTAGTAGCGGTAATCATTACCAAAAACTTCAAGGGTGATTGCAACTGGTTCTACGGCTGCAATTGCAACTGGTACTGCAACTGCAACTAGTTCTGAGACTGCAACTGCAACTGCAACTTAGGGTTTTATGAGGAAACCCTAATTTTTCAAAATTCGAATTTTGAAATTCTGATCCAGGGGATAGATGCGTTGGGTTGAGGCGAGTTAGCTGGTGCAGTCAGAATTTCAAAAATCCAACTTTTACCCCTTCAAATTTGATCTGTGGATTTCTGAACTGGTGCTTCTGGTTTTCTGGTACTTCTGGTACTCTGTTACTTCTGGTACTCTGGTTTTCTGGTACTTTGTGAAACTAGGGTTTTACTTTCTGAGAGATCCAACCACTAAAAAGGTGTGCTCTAGGTGCCAAATTGATCCTTGGGGGAGGGCGCACCTTTCTAGGGTGTTAGGGAGCTGGAAATACTTGCTTTTTCAAAACCCTAATTTTGGGGTACGGTAACAGTGACATTTTTCTTCTTGCATATTGTGCTTTCTTCGGGTTGGCTATGAAACCATGTTAATGTTTATGCCATTATTATAGTTCTTTGCATTTCAATAGATAAGAGCATCATAAGAAAAAGATCACTGAGAAATACACATCCACAAGAGACACAACATTTATCCTGGGAAACCCTCTAGGGGAAGAAAACCCAACAAAACTTCCTTATCATAAATAGCTTATGCAATGTTCAAGAGATAACTCAAACCAATACAGATAGTCCTCTCCAAGAGATGCGCCACCCTTACAAAGGTATAAACTCGGCATATGCGTAGAATTCCCCACAAAAATCCTAGAATTTATAGTGGAACGAAGAAGCGAAACAGAGCATGCCGAAGAACACTCACACCTCACTACATGTTGTCTTGACGATTTAACGCATCACAGTTTCTCGATGAATGCAATCCAGAATGAATAAAACATCGCCGATCGAAGTTGCAGGGAATATACGGTACGATCCCTCCAATCTCTTTAAAATCCCCGGCTTCCATTATTAATTATTGATAGTTGACACACTTGGTGATATGGCCTCTGGAGGAATTTAACAGCTTCCATATTACGATATCTGACATTTTTGGAGCGTACGCGTGCACGCTCGACTCAGGTGTCTTTTCCCAGCCCCAAAGGTCAAGCGGCTACTGTGACAGTTCCGACACTCATATCTATTATACTTGATTTGCTACGCTATGGCGTACTGATGTAATTCATCTAAACTGAAGAGGAGCAGTGGTGTGGACAAAGACATCACAGGTCATTCAAAGGGGCGACTGGGATCACGTAAGTATTGCACGATCAAGATTAACGAACTCAATAGGTATGCATCGATCTATTTTGTTTGTTTGTACCTTATATTATATTACTTGATCTCTAAACTACCTCAACCCTGATTGCAGGAAAGATTTCCGATTATCGAACAAATCTTGCTCTGTGATCTCCTTGAAGAACTCAAAAGAAACATCGAAGTAGAATCAAAAGATAAATGAATGATATCAGGCTCCCTGAGATCGGCACCCCTGATAAATTTATCGAATTGAGTGATGTGGTAAAGTTGCATGTTGAACAAGACTCGATATGGACTGAAGAGCTCATAAATATGACTGATGTGAGGCTAGGGCAAGTGTAGTGATTCACAGAACCTCCGATCAGGGCCTGAACCATGCTATAAAAGTTGAACTCCAGTTTATTAAAGTATCGGGCGCATGCAATAGACATCACGGGAATATATGCGGCTCTGATGGAACAACATAGGTTTCCATGGGCCCAAACTTGTGAAGAACTATTTATCAGCTGGAATGAATATGAGAAAAGTCACCCTTTCCAAGAAATATCTTGGGTTGACTGTTAAAGAAACTGTTAGAAGATAAAACCACGTGGCGATTTTTTTCTTTTCTTAAACTACACTTAGTCGTTAATTTCAGTTAAGCTTTATGTTATAAATAAATACATCAACGAATTAGTTAAAGGTCTATGGTTGTTGTAAGAACTCTTTCTTTTTGGTTGTTAAGAATTATTTTGATGCTGCTAGGAATTGAGAAGTCCTTATGGACCAAAGAAAAACTATTTTCATCAAATGCATGTGATTGGACTTGGAAAAGAACTACTTCCTATTATGTTTCATGAATGATGCAGTAATGAGTAAGAGCAATTAATTATGCTGTGAAGTTATCTAGTGCAATGTTTTGATGTTCTTTGCTTTAATGATGAAAATAAATCGTTGTGTTGTATGTGATGAATGGTTATGGTAGATGAATTATTTTTATTTCCATTATATTATTACATATGTGCTTTCTTTATGATAATTAGTTTCTCAGACAGTAATTGGATGCTCACATGGTTAATGTATTAGTACTAGGCCTGTGGTATAGAATCATTTTCTTCATGTTTGAGCAGCGGGTTATCCCAAACTCAGCCTCTTCCAAAATAGTTAAAACTTAATCTCGTTTGTTTTCAAGTTGGTTTATACTAGCTTTCATTTCTCATACCAATCCCACCCAAGAGAAAATACATAAGAGAATAGTCCTAACTGAAGGAATATCCTTCACAAGAAAACACAAAGCCCATCGATAAATTGGTCGGATTGCAAGATCTAGAGAACCATTCCATATTCAAACACTGCAGAGTCTAATTGGGCCTCGGTGGCGGGTTTGGTTCCTACTGTTGAGTCAAGGTATTTAAGACCCATCAACAGGTAGTTGGTACTCATTAATTATGCAACACCAAGTAGTTAATGATTGTGCTTAGTGAAAGGTTGCCCCACCTTAAGTGGAGAGTGAAAATTGCTTCATTTATTTTGAATTTAATCAATACAATGGTTTAATCTATATATTTTATCTCACTATCTCTTGTATTGTTTTTTTGCTCTTATTATCTATGTATACCTAGTTTTGTTTCAAGTTTAAGGGATTAAGAAATACTACACATTCCAATATAATATTACATTTTTTACATATCATTTGAAATTTATCATATAGCTCATATTAAGTCGCTTCAATTACTACAAATTATCACCTACAAAGTATTTTCATCAAAATATAGAATTAACAAAAGCTAACATCCATGTCCCATTTTGATATAGATCTTAGTTTTAGTAATTCTTGTTTTGAAGCCATTACTAAGAACACAATTATGATGTATATGTGTATACCAATCACATGGTGATTTCTTAAGACCATATAGTTATTTTATTCTTGGTTGCAATGAATCCCTCAAGTTTCTTCCTAAATCTCCTCTTTAACTTACCATTTAGAAACTAGGCGAGATTTATACATGTCTATTTTCCCATGACCTTTAAGCTTCTTCCTGAAAATCCCCTTGAAATTGATAGCTTTTGTCCCTTTAAGTAGAGATATGGTTTTCCATGTCTGATTGATCTGTAAAATACCATGGTATTCCACTGGAACAACACATCACAATATATCTTATAATATTCTAAAATCTTAGACTATGCAGATTATTTTTCGTCAGGTCCTAGATTAATTAATTTCTAGCTTTGCTTCAATTTATGAAAACACTTATTACAATAATGAGAGAACATGCAAAGGTGTTGTTGTTGATATTTCTAGATTTAAAAATATGTAAGTAGTTTTGAAACATCAGACGTTTCAAGTGGACACTCCACCCATCATCAAGGACTATCGAAGAAATAATATTTGGAAAGAGTGTTGTAGAAAAGTTTTTTAAGGGAGAAAAAATAAGAACATTGAGGATAAGAGGTGAAAAAGTGGACAAAAAAATATGTTATAAATGGGAGAATATAGTCATTATCAAAATATTCAAAGGATGCAATAAAATGATAATTAAAGGCTACATTTGATAATAATTAAAATTATTTATGGAAGTAAATTTAGAAATGAATTAAAACTAAAATTAACAATGATTAGAGTATTAAAAGAGAACTAGTTAATTTTTTTTTTTGTTTGCTAGTTTTTCCATGACTTGTGGGACTAGCCTGTTGCTTGAGAAACTGTGACTCAGGGGCATCTAATCTGTCAAAATCACCCAGGGATTGCAACCATATTGAGCCACACCAACCCTTAACATGGCTGGATTTTTTGTCCCCTCAGGTTTCGAACCGATGAATTTAACATCACAGAGTGATTTAACAACCCACTCTGTCATCGACTGTCCTACACCTCGGGGATGAGAGCTAGTTAATTATTAATTAATTAAATAGATTAGGATTAAATTAGTGAAAAAGTGGGGGAAGGTATAAAAGAATTAATAAGAGAGAAGTTACAAGAATTTTTTAACACAAGATGTATCCTAGGAAACCCAATATGGGAGAAAACCCAACTAGGAGGTGAGGACTATGCTCTGTTCTCTTTTCTCCATTTATGGAAATCAAGTACAAAGAAAGAGGAACTCACTATGGATTTTCCTTTGACATTGTCGCCTTAATAATTTCTACTAAATGTCCTAAATACTCTTTTACTCTATCAAAATGCCACTCCTTGGATGCTTTGGTCAACTATGGAACACGTATAGTAGAAAAGAATGGAACCATTTCTCATCCTAGCTACTTGGTATTTAACATAGCTCGATAATTGTCTAGGGTTATGGTTTTGACTTATTTAACCCTAAATTAGTGATAAGTTTTGAACCTTCTATAAGCTTCTTGAAATTCCACGCATGGCTATCCCCACACATTTTGAGTAATGGGGGTTGACGTGAAATTCACTTGTACCATGGTAGTCAACATGGTAGGTCAACTTGAAGGAGGTATAACTTTCACATATAATATTTGAATGAGGTGATTCTTGCACCATTCGAAAGGTATCAATGTGTAGAATATGTAATCTTCCTGCATAGTATGTTTGTACCCAAAAAAATGTCGTCTGATGCTTCAAAATGTCTCTAAAATATTTTGGACAGTTTTTTGGACCCCAATTTTCCAAATTGGGACCTACCACCAGAATGGATCTATACGATAATTCCTCCAATTTTTTCCACCCAGAAATAAATGAAACAGGTGAAAACTTATATAGCGATACAATTTGGATCATACCTCCCCATTCATGGAGGATTTTGGTCCCCAAAATATTTATTGAATGAGGTGAGGAAATTTTTCCTCTACCTTAAATTTCTCTAGAATACCATTTATCTTTTCTTGGAAGTTGTCCTTTCAACCCAATATGCCAAAGGTTGCACTACTCTTGTCTTGTATTCCTAGACTTCTTATGTAAAAATAAGACTTATGTTGCCTCTTCCTGAGCATCTAGTTCTAAGTCCTCTATGGTAGGTAGGAACTACTCCTCCTTATCCAACATGGAAGGATCATAGAGTTTTAAATTCTTCACATTCACTACTGAGTAAACGTGCATGTATGGGGGTAGACTAAGTCTGTAGTCGTTATCTCCTTATTTCTCCAATACCTCAAAAGGTCCATACCATAGAGCTGTAATTGGATTCTTACCAAGAACATGTATTATTTCCTTGTTCAGTTGTAACGAAATTATGTCTCTTTCTTTGAATTTTTTTTCTTTTATGTGTTGATCATGTCATTCCTTGTACCTTTCTCGTGACTTCTTAAGTGTCTCCTATACTTGAAAATGAATATGCCTAATATTTTTTACAAACTTCTCATCTTTTAATTTTTATGTTGTGGTATCTTCCCTTACTCCTCCTTGTTTCCCATAAACAACATCCAAGGTGAAGGCGACAAATACCCAAAACAATTTTCAAAAGGAGACTTACCAGTAGAAGTGTGGGACACTCTATTATAAGAGTTTTTAATGATAAGTGAACCAAAAGGCAAGGTACTTTGTCAAAACACTCCCCACTTGTTATAGAAGGATTTTCCTCACCCTATGCAATCTTGCACAGAAGGCCTTTTTCCTTTTCCCTATGCAGACTTATAATCCTTGTTTGTAAATCCCAGAGATAAAAACTATATATTTTCCACATGTACGCACCTTGCCTACTATACAACATGCGTATACGCAGGCTGCACCACTACAACCCATGTACATCGAGATTTGTGCCCAAAAATGAAAATTGGTGTTGAGTTTCCATGTCACGACATGAGATATATGATCCTTGGCCTTCCATATACTAGAAATGTTCCGACTCGGCCCTTCAATTTCATTTGAAGGCCATAAATGGGCCAATTCCAAGCTATGGAAAAGAGGAGAAATAATTTAAATTTGAGATCAAAGTTACTCTAGAGAAATTATTTACTTCATATTGAGTCTGCATCCCTTTGTCCTTTAAGTATGAACACAGTGTTCAACCCCCAACATCTTCCCTTATTTGATTGAGAACTTCATTGTCTCTCTTCTATGAACTTTCCTTTGGTGGAGGATTGAAGTGGTTGAGGGCCAGCTGGAAGGAACTTAGTTTCTCGATTCCGAACTGTGCTGACATGAAAGTTTGTAAAATTTTCACTTCTACTAATCATATATTAATAGAAATACTCTTTTCCCGTCCAATTGATATCTTGCAATTATTTTAATTATTATTACACGGTCGTATTTGCCATGTTTATTAATGGATTGTGCTATTGAATGTGCAAACATCATTTATTATCACCATATGATTGCTTTGCTTAGTTGTTGAGGACTAGTTGCAAGTATATTGCTTTGGGTCAAGTGTTCAACGACGGAATTCATCGAACATCTGGACGAGGTAGGCATTTCTTATTTACTTGCTAGGATATTTGTTTACATAGCATACTTGAGAATAGAGTTGATTTCGACAGTCATTTGCATCTGTTGTGGTTTACCCTATCCATAGAGAGATTTTCCTCGTAACAGAATTGGCGACCATACCGGGGATTTAATCTTCTTTCTTAGGGTTTGGAGTGTTTTTCTCCTTAGATTTCTCTCATTCCTGTCACATTTATTGTTGTATCATTGCTTGAAATCCTCTGTTCCCTCTGGGTCTGAGTTTTTAAGACTTCTCCCTTGCATGGATTTGTTTTTGAAACATATACACATTTTTTGGCTTGAAAATCACGTATATATGCGGGTTGTCCCTCTGCAATCCATGTACATATGCTATGTTTCCTTGAACAATCATGTACATCAACCTCTTTTGCTTGTTTACTGGGTTTGGTGGTTGTTGGGTGGGATTTGATGCTTGGTATGTCTTCTTGGGTCTTTGTAGTGACTGTTAAGTGACTGTGGGATGACAGGAAACCTGTCTGGGGCTGAATTTTTGGGTGAAGTCTTTCTCATTACCTTTTCATTTTGATTTTCCTTGTACTTTGGGTTGTGTCTTTTGATCCTTGGTATTCTTCTTGAGTTATCTCTTTCTATACAAAATAGAGTTTTATATATCAAGTTGTTGTTCAGTCCATGCATTTTCATTTTTCTTATATTGAAAATAAAAAAATATTAGGCATTTTGCATTGCTTGGATTTTTTTATCTTTTGAGTCTTTGTCATTATCTTAGTGCATGTAAAGAACAATTACATTTTTACTTCAGAATTGTAGAGGTGAAATTGAAAATTGCATTTATTATTAGAAGCATATCATTCATTGAAAATTGAAGTTAGGACTTTGCATTATATTCATATTTACTTTTCTTGCTCAGTCATAACATCATGATTTTCACTACCACACCTTTTTGAGTAAGCACGCCCACTAAAATTAGCACTATAATTTAAAATTGATTAGTCATGATTTTATTTTCTAGGGTGCACAAACTAGCTTAGGATTTAGTGCCTTGGAATAGGATTTTGTGAGTAAACTTCTCCAAGGAAATTAAATCAACATATGTGTTTGACAAAGGGAGTGGAGAAATCCATTGTATAATTGGTAATATCATGAGGCTCTACTCACATCAGAGTTAATCACGAGGTCGCGAGTGGTTGGTTGAAGAGATATCACCCCGATACCTTCTTAGCGTCATAGATATTTCTGGGGATCTATTCATATCTAGGTATCTTGCTAGTGCCTTTACCTCTGTGAGAGGTGGTACTTTCAAGGTTTCAGGCTTTGCTACCCTGCCCATACGGTGGAACTGAATTATGACCGCTCGCCTGTGAATCAATTATACATTTTTTTCTTAGTTTTTTGACTTAGGTGCCACATAGGTTACTTGCATGGGTTATTTTGTAGGTACCCTGGGTCAGATAAGGGTCAGAGAACACACAACCTTTATGGAGGATTACCTCTATGGGGGGATCTGATCGATTGGTTTTTAAGCCCATGAGGGCCATTATAAATGATTATGTTACCTTCGATATTTAGTAGGGAGTCTTAGGCCCCTATTGGGCGAGACATACCTTCTTTACGGAGGGAGGCCACTTTCAACCACTTTACCCCATTTGTGTGCATATTGGATGCTTGATTTTTGGTGTGCTCTTTGATTACTAGTGGGCCCTAGGATTTATTTTTTGTATCTCCTCTTCCTCCTTCGGAGATGACTTTACATATTGAAAAACCAGATCCACTGCCTCATATTCCGAAAGGAGTACTCAAGCGCTCTACCCACAATCCAAATTCTAGAGCCGCCCATAACTACTCTATTGTTGAGGACCTGGGTCAAACCCCTTGTGTGATGTCGGCTTTGGAGGTACTCCAGATGTGTCCTTCATAGAGGAATGCCTTATTATCTACGTTAGGAGCTTTAGAACCCATTGTATCAAAATTTATCAAGTTTGATGTCACAGATGTGAAGCCTTGCTTGCCTTACCATGTGGCATTCCAAATCCACGTGGGGTACTCAAATTATACCATCAAACATGTGATTGTTGATGAAGGTGCTGCTACATATGTGATGTCCCTGATCTGTTGGAAATCTCTTTGTTCTCTGACTCTTTCTAAATCATCGAACATGTTGACTGCTTTTCATGGTCATTCCTTCCGCCCTCATGGTATTCTTCTTGCCTTTCCAGTACATTTAGTTGGGAAGACAGTCGAGGTGGAGGTCGAGGTAGTTGATGCGCCTCTTGATTATAACTTGTAACTAGGACGCAATTGGGCTTATTCTATGGTCATCATTGTATCATTCGTCTTTTGTACTCTTTGTTTTCTTCATGATGGGAA
>ML777674.1:1557372-1613215 GCA_009831015.1 Picea engelmannii
CATCAATGTGACTATCTCTCCCCCTTTGACATCAATGGAAAAGGGTCGTTCTCCTCTTGGGGTTTCTCCCCCTGCTTGAACTCTCCTTGGGGATGCTCCCCCTGCCCGAGTGCCTTTGATTTTCCTTTGAATAATCTCTCCCTTTTTTAACAAGGGATGTCACTCTGATGTAATGCTGAAGATACATTGCTCATACTCCCCTTATAACCATTGCTCCCTCTGGAATTATGCCTATGTGATCTTTCTTCAAATATAGGGATCTTTCCTCCTAGAATCATGGGAAGAAGAATGAATCCACCTATGGGTATGTCTCCCCCTATCTTTTCTTAAAAATGAATAGTATGCTACCACATGGCGATCCTTGGACTTGTCCATGCATCAAAATCATGGCATACGAAACATCATGAAGCAAAAGATATGTCAATGAATGAAAAAATACATCATGTACCAAAACATGTGCCAATGATATACCAATCATATGCCTATATCAACATGCCAATCATGTGCATCTACCAATGGTATGCCTCCACCATGAACCAAAAATCATGAATCTCAATCAATCAAGTGTCTCAACTATATCATCCCACATGTCATGTACCAAAGTATCAAGTAATACCAATGGTGTAATTTTATCCAAGTACCATTATCAAACATATACCATCTATGAGTGTACAAAACACTCACATCAACATGTATCACTACTTGTACCAAGCAAGTACATCAATCATGCACCACAACTAAATAAATATTCTTGCATGTATGCCAAATCCACCAAAAAGAAAACATGTGCCAATCAAACTGCTAGTAGGTGTCTCTGTCAATTTACTAGAAGTGTATCAATGATGCATTGACTATATATCAGACTCATCAATGATGTACATCATGATCACTTTTGTTGTTGTAAGAGTTGACCTAGGCTGTAATTGAGCCAAGACTTAGCACATTTTAAATGAAAAAATAACTTGTAGATTGATTAGTCATATGAGTCTTCTAGAACTAGGTCTGAAACAACCAGCAATAAAACTGTCGACTATGGTCATAACAAAAGAAATAGAGCAGGGGGAAAATATAGTCGAGAAACAAAATCCTGATAAAGATGTAATTTCTCCTCCCCTGTTTTTCGAGAGGCTAATGATAGAAAAACCATTCGTATATCCCAAATTTTATATCGTCGAGGAACTAAAACATATGTGTGTTAAAATCCCACTCCTATAGTCTTTACAAGACATACCAATT
Organism: Picea engelmannii; assembly: GCA_009831015.1. Taxonomy (NCBI): domain Eukaryota; kingdom Viridiplantae; phylum Streptophyta; class Pinopsida; order Pinales; family Pinaceae; genus Picea; species Picea engelmannii. Next base: position 1,558,609 of record ML777674.1, read on the forward strand.
TGTGCGAAAGAAATTAAATAATTATGTGGAAAGAAGCCTGGAAGGAAAACTAAGAATCCATCAACTGTCCACATGGTAGGAACTTTGTATGATCTTATTCTAGGAAAAGAGGAGCCACTTAAATACACAGACCCACGAAATCTCGTGGTAACAGTTCATATGCAGGGTTTCTTTTTCCCAAATAGACTGGTGGATTTTGGAGTAGCCATCAATATCCTGACCATCGAGACCTGTAATGTCCTGGGTATCACCTCCTTCGAACCTACTTAAACTATGTTAGAATTGGATGATAGATCAGTGGTTAAACTAGTAGGCACATTGCAAGATATAGTAATCTCGATCGAATCTTGGGAATACCCAGTTGTTTTCTAGTTATTAACCTAAGAAGTAGACTAGATGGATACCCATTAATATTAGGATGACTGTGGCTAGCAACAATAGATGCATACATAGGGTGTCGCACAGGCAACATGACAATTGCTAGAGAAAGTGTTATAAAGAACCTTATCTTGTATCCTCCATCTAAATGAAGTCTTATTGTCATACAACAATAGTTGCAACCACTTAGATATACGGAAGAAAACCTACGCCCTCTTTTCACACTATAAGAATCTCTTGGAATAAAAAACCAACTAGAATATTATGTGATCAACAACTTCATTAACGGTCCAACTGTTATAGGAAACCCAACATGTCAAATGCTAAAATTCGTTTTAGATAATGAAGCACAGGGAGATCCTTTGGAAGAATTGATGGAGCAACAAATTACCACTACTGTTTTCCATAACAACATTGCAGTCAAAATTGCACCAGGAAGATTTTTGAATATTAACGCTAATTTGAATGATCAACAACAACAAAAATGAATCAAGATCCTTGCTAAATACCAACAAGATTTTACTTGGGAGTATCCTGACATGAAGGGCGTCGATCCCTACCTATGTACACATCATATCTATATCAAAAAAGATACCTAACCCATATCACAGCCCCAATGAAGATTAAACCTTCATCTCAAGGACATTGTCAAAGAAGAATTACATAAATTGTTGGATGTAGATTTCATATATCCTATTTCAGACAGCCAGTGGGTCTCCCCACTGGTAATCATCCCTAAAAATAATGGTAAGTGGCTAATAGGTGTATAATAAAGATAAATCAATAAAGCTACCCAAAAGGACCATTTTCCCCTACCTTTTATTGATCAGGTCCTTGATACTTTAGTAGGGACGCAATTTTTCTCCTTCCTAGATGGCTTTAGCAGTTATAATCATATTCAGATTGCTCCAGAAGATTGGGAAAAAACTACATTTACATGTCCTTGGGATACCTTCACATATCGAGTATTGCCCTTTGGGTTATGTAATGCTTCAACTACATTCCGGAGAGCTATTTTAAGAATATTTTTTGATTTAATTAATGAAGGACTTGAAGTTTACATGGACGATTTTACCCCTTATGGAACTGAATTTGATCAATCTTTAATCAATCTAGAGAAAGTAATGGAATGATGCATTAATACCGGGATATGTTTGAGTCATGTGAAATGTCATATGATGATGAATGAAGGTGTGGTACTAGAACACTATGTTTCTGCAGATGGAATCAAGGTAGACCCAACAAAAATATAGGTAATCCTTAAATTGCCTAGATCTCGTACACAGACTGAGGTACGTAGTTTCCTTGGTTGTGCAGGATATTATCGTAGATTCATAGAAAAGTTTTCAAGAATAGCTACACCTTTACATGCTTTAATTGGTAATGTGGAATTTCAGTGGTCTGATAAGTGTGATGTTTCTTTTGTAGAGCTTAAAAGGTTAATTTCAACAACACCGGTGTTGAGAGGACCAAACTGGAAATTACCATTTCACATCTCTTTAGATGCATAGGATATCTCTATAGGCACTATCCTTGGACAGGAAGAATATAAGAAACCTTATGCTATTTATTTTATTAGCAAAAATATTACTCCTACTGAATTAAATTACATAGTAACAGAAAACGATTTTTTAGCCATTATACATGCTATTAATAAATTTTGAAACTACATAATAGGCTATCCAATAACTTTGTATACTGATCAATATTCTATTATATATTTAGCCAACAAACCAATTACTAATGGACGGGTTACTCGGTGGTTGTTGTTATTGCAGGAATTCAACATCACCATTAAGGATCGACCGAGAAGACAAAACCTTGTTGCATATTTTTTTTCTCGTATACCCAAGACAGATAACTCTTTGACAGTCGAAGACCAATTTCCAGACGAACATTTATTCGTTGTGACTATTAATATGCCTTGGTACGGTGATGTGACGAATTATCTGGCAGTTGGGAAATTGACAGTGCACCTATCACCAAGAGAAAGGAAATTAGTTGTTCAACATAGTGCACGGTTCACCTAGATCGGTGGATATCTTTTCCACACAAGGTATGATCTTTAGATCTGAATATGTGTCAGAGATGATGAAATTCATGATGTCTTGAAGGTGTGTCACAATGAGCCCTATGGAATACATTTTGCATACCACAAAATTGAGCATAAGGTTTTACAGATGGGATACTATTAGCCCTCAATATTCAAAGATTCAAAGAAGTATGTCCAAGCACGTGACAACTGTCAGAGGATGGGTCAACTAGGCCAAGCTAATGAAATGCCCCTACAACCACAAGTGGTGATGGAACCTTTCAAGAGATGGGAACTGGATTGTTTTGGTCCCTTTAACCCAAAATAAAACCAAAACGTTTATATAGTAGTTGCAACAAACTATATGACCAAGTGGGTAGAAGCAGTGGCCTTGCCAAGCGCAACTGAGGAAGAAGTCATTAAATTTCTCTTTGAACTATTTGTATGCAATGGATTACCTAGGGAAGTAATCACGGATGGAGGGTCACAATCTACAACACATAAAATCTCGACAACTCTGCACAATTATCACATTAAACATAGGGTTACCTCTCCATACCACCCCCAGGAAAATGGACAAGTGGAAAGTACCAATAAATTCTTGGAGGCAATATTGACAAAAAGAGTCTCAACAAACTGTCAAAATTGGGCAACCGAGCTTCCAAATTCCTTACGGGCCTATCACACAACATGGCGTAACACTACTGGCTACTCTCTGTATCACCTAGTCTTTGGCAAAGAGCATATCTTTCCAATTGAATTTGAGATCAAGACTCTAAAAATGGCCCAGAAAATTGGATTGGATCTTATGAAAGCACACATGTAGTGCTTACAACAACTCAATGAGTTATATGAAGCATGCTTGTTTTCCCTTCAATGCACAACTGTTATTCAACAACAGAGAGCTAGCTAGCACGACAAACATATCAAGAAGAAATCCTTCCAGAAAGGTGATTGGGTGCTTCTTTATGATTCCATATTTCAGGATTTTCATGGGAAATTGCAGAGAAGGTGGCTCAGACCATATCGAATCAAGGAAGTCCATGATAATGACATTGTCACTTTAGTTTCCATCGATGGGTCTGGTTCTCCTTTTCTGGTAAATGGACATCGACTACGACTCTACCATGAGTCGCTTTCAAAAGAATCCTTTTGTCAAGAAGTAAGTAATGATCCTACTGTTCAGATTTTAGCTAGCTGGGAAGGTAAACCAAAAGATTCAACTCCATGAAATATTTTTTTTTCTAGCACTGTACATATTGTATATATTTTTTTTCCTTGAAGATTTGATTGAGTCTTTTTAAGCTTTTTTACTTTCTAGGGAAGTCACTATAAATATCTTTGGAGCACACAGACCAGAAAGGATGTAAAATATTACCGTAACAAAATGTAATTATCACTCTTTTATGTTCCTCATTCAAACTCCAAATTTCTCTTGCTTCACTATTCCATCGAATATAGACCTTTTTTTGATAACAGGAGATAAATATGTCATGGTTTTGCAGCAAAGGTTGGACATTGAATTCAAAAAATGCGTGGTTTTGACTATAGTAAATAAAAATGAATGCATGACATCATAAAACATCCAATATATTGTATTCCTTTTATCATTGAATAAATCTACCTGTAAAATTAAATGAATTTAGTTGATGACTAATCAATCCTAGAATCGCTAAAACAAAAATTTGTGCGGGAGGTATCCAATTACCTAATTAGAAGGTTAAATTTGAACATCATCGTCATATTCCTTGAACGTAACAACTGTCATTCCCTTTGTTGCGATTGATGTTCCCTTTGGGGGTAGTTTCGTTCATTCGAACGTAACAACTGACGTTCCCTTTGTTGAGATTGTTGTTCCCTTTGCGAGCAGTGTCGTTCCTTCGAACGTAACATCTACCATTCCCTTTGTTGTGACTGTTGTTCCATTTGTGTGTAGTGTCGTTCATTCAAACGTAACAACTGTTGTTCCATTTGTCATGATTATCGTTACCTTTTTGGGTAGCTTCGTTCATTCGAAAGAAATAGTTGTTGTTCCTTTTGCGGTTGGTCCTGTTGTTATTCCTTTCCCTTGAAAGTAACGATTTTTGTTTCCACCAACAACACCTGTTTTTTTATGACTATTCCTGATATGTTTGGCTACTCCTTTGGGTATGAACTTCACTAACTAATTTTCAACAACATCACTTCTAATCATCATGGTAACGATTTTTCATTTTCTTTTTGAGGAATATCTAGCATACCTTATCAAATTGTTTATGGATTGATTTTTTCGAATTATCTTAATATTGTTCATAATACTTAACCACCATGATTCGTTTCTTTTCCCTATATATATTTATCATTCTAATGATAAATTGCCTTCAAATCATAATAAGGAGTCTAAGGCACATTTTTTACTTGGAATTATTACACTACTTACACCATCCCACACTCTTAAGGAGTAGATGAGCCTCCCTTAATAAAGCCTAATAAAAAAAATAAAAAAATAAAAAAATAAAAATATAAATAAAGAAAATAAAATTCTCCCAAAAAGGATAGGGGGTCTCATCATGATCCAACCTACCATGATCATAAGAGATTAACATAAGTGACATTCCCACTATGGTTACCACACCAGGGCAATGGCCTTTGACATTTAGGGTCAAAGTACAAGAGGTCTCATCATGAAATGACTTGTTCACTTTGTTATGATCTAGTGAGTCACATTGTTGTTATCTGGCTACCAAACCAGGATAGTGGCCTTTTTGGGAAACCATTATTCAAACTATTTATTAAGGATGCTAGCTCATTTATGGGTTAAATGACAACCCTGTCAAGGTTATCGATTCCTATTGGAAACAGTGACTCTGCCTGTGGTATTGACGTTTATCTTAATTCGTTAAGTTTTTATTGTACTGATAGAATTCCTTTCTTAAAAATGAGGCTATCATTCTGGCTATATTCAACACAAGGGAGGATAACAAAATTATGACATGTGGCATATTTATAAAACGTGAACATATTAGGAATATTTGGAATATTCTTCCTTAACACATTAGATATTGGTATTTTGAATTGTACTTTCCACAAAATATGTGATTATCGTTCATGATTAACATTAATTTGGTTTGAAAGTTATTTAATGGCCATTCTCCCAGTGGCAGTGACATAGTAATTATCCCTCACTTGACTGACTGTTATTATTATGTTCACACATACCGTTGGTCGAGGTCGACCTTTTCACTCATCGGGGGGGGTGGACATTCCGCATGATTATCGATAATCCATAATGATTACAGATACTGGTAAATTACATATTTTTATATACCATTGTTGTTCTATAATTTTTACCATTTCTAGTAACTTTCTTTTAAAGGTTGGTCTAACTAGTTTTACAGGTGGGACCGATAGTTGTGCTGACTATTTTACAAAAGATATGGGTGGCCGAAGCATTCATCGTGATCCTACATTGTTGCAAGTGACTGATCAAGCAAGGGAAATTCTACACCATTTAGGGTGGACATAATACTTTAACAGACTGCAGGGATTTGATATAAATGTTGCACTAGCATTCTTACAAAATATATAGGGGGGAGTATTAGTAATTCGAGGAATAAAAATACCAATCATTTATTCCATCATAGTTGAGGTAACATGCCTTCCAAATGAAGGAACACAGTGGACTGGTAAATACACATAACTCAAGGAAGTTGTGGAATCCTTTACAAAAACAACGGAGGAATTCTACAAGAAAGGAAAATGCCTCAACCCAATTGCTCTTAGTGAACCTTAGAGGAAGCTAGCAGGTGTGGTGTAGAGATACATCACATGCGATGGACGATATTACATGGTGAGACCTCACCACCTCAAGGTGTTGGCAGTATTAAAACAACGGTTAATGTTAAATATACCATTATTTTTTAATAGCATGTTGCATGAGGTTGTTGGAAGAACCCAAAAAGCCAAAGACCCTGCTAACATAATCAGTCATCATAGGTTAGTAAAATTGATAGTAGACATGGCCTTAAATCATACACAAATAACATTGGGGGACCTAATTGAGCTCAATAGACCATTGCAAATTGAGAAACCTGAAGTCCACCTTGAAATTCCTCCATAAGGAATTGAGGCAACCCAGACAGAGGGAGATAATGCACATATAGAAATACCAGCCCCCCAACCTGAAATGGAAATAGACATTATTCAGTTGGAAGAAACTTAGAGAATGCAATAAGGAATATCAAAAAGGAAAAGACAAAGAAAAATTGATGTTCCTGAAACCTCCTCTATTAAAATAAGAAAGGATAAAGAGACAACACAACCTAAAAGAACTCAAAAAATTGTGCAAACAAAAGATCCATCATATGAAATCCTTGTAGGAAAACAAGATGATTTCTTCGGAAGTTATGAAGAGAATATGGCCCAAGTGTTTGGAAATTTGGGAATATCACTTACTGAAGATACAGAAAGGCCAGAAGAACCCCAAGCTCCAACCTCTCCTCCTTCAAACTCTGTCTTTGATCTTACTGATATGGAGATACCATCCTCTCCTATGAGGGAATCTCTTGAGGTAGAAGAACAACCAGAACCTTGTTTCTAGGAGAATAGTCCTTTAGAGAAATAAGAGTGCCCAAAAGATATAGATAATGAATTGGCAGTTGATCAAGGTGGGGAAGACCTTGAAATTCCCCTTAGACATGAAGAAACAACAGAAAAAGGCAATAACAGAGTCATAAAACTGAAACATGAAAACAAGACATTAAGGAAGAGGGTCAAGAAAATAAAGGTATTAAAACAAAAAGTTGGCATATTTAAATAAAAAATTAGACAACTTAAGAAGCATCTGGAACAATCTAACAAAGCCCATAAGAAGAATAAATCTAAAAGGGCTAGAGTACAAGGAAGAAATCCACCGCCTAGAAGGGAAATTCACACTAATTTTGTTGAAACACAAACATATTTTCATGTTGTTTTGGAATCAGTTGAAACAAAAAATCAGAAATATGCTCCAGCAACAGTAGAAACAGTTGTTCAGACTGAAGAAGTATTTCATTCCCCTGAACAAGATTCCACTATTAGAAGGTTTGAAGTAGAATTGGAAAAATCCCAACAGACCCTAACCCAATGCTGAAATGAAATGGTGACAGTAACAGAGCATCAGAAAGTTGTCAGACAACTCTGAGCCATGTCAACAACTAAGAATGAAACCTATGTTGAGTTCAACAAACAAAAAGAATAGGTAAAGAAGGTGCAGGGTCAACTTGATAGAGCTTTGGAGAAAATAAAAAATATTTTCTCTATTTATTCTGATATATTAGCTTCCAGGGCCCCTGCTACTAATTATGCCCTATTTCTATTAGAACGTTATCTATTATTAAAAGTGAAATCCATTAGGGAAGGAAAACCTTTTGAGTTTACCACTGTCTCTAATTTTTTTTCATGTTTTAAAGAAAAAGAGGATGTAGTACAATAATTTTTGTGTGAACTATATCTTCATAATTTCATTCTATAAGAAAAAAGACATGAGAACCCCAATCCATTCATTGGGGATATCTAGTTTCAGGTCTTTTTGTATTTTTCCAAAAATCAACTTAGGTGGGCTAGACCTATGGGTCAGAGGGGAACCTTCTAAACCCTTTGATACCATTATGAAAAATAGAGCATTTATGAAGAGGGAGAAGGTTGTGGAATCTTTATCTCCCAGCCATACACATGGTGTACATTTAGGGTTGTAGTATTTTGGAGAAAATTAAGAATAATCCCTTTCTACTGCCAAATTAAGATGGAGTTTCTCTTCAAATGAAGTGATGAATAGGGAACGATTTGGTTTCAAGAATTTTCAAGAAGTTTCTATCAAATTATAAAGGTATGCCAAAATGATCATGGAAGAAGGGACTTCCTGGATTGGATGCAGGTACATTCCCCCCATTATATGGTATCCTCTAGAGGGTTATCAAAGTGTTTATCAAAACTGTAATAAAAGGGAAGATGTTTCTTTTGAACAAATTAAATGTAAGCATGGGTTCTAGAGGCCTAGAGAAGAGACCTCTCCACTCTTTAGTATCACTTCTTTTCATATAAACTCTCTTGTTGCATGATGACATGCAAAAAGGTAAGTTGGGGGGTATGTTGGGGTGAGAAAAAGGTATAAATATTCTCCTTGTTACTTTGGTTTATGATATATTCTTTGTTGACTTTTCTATTAGTTTGAAGTAATTAGGGAAGAAAATGGTTAAAAAGATCTTAGGAAATAATATGAAATGATATTAGATATTTTCTAAATTTTGGTTTGAATTGTTTGATTTTATGTAGAAATGGACAATTGTTGTTAACTGGATATAATTAAGAAGATCATGAAGATGCATAGACCATTGAAGATCGAAGAAATTAGGCACAAAACGGTTCAAAGGAAGATTGACTTTTTATCTTGCAATCTTCATAAATAGTAAAAGAAATCCTGAGGATCTATCGATCCTCAAGATAGCTTAATTTACTTTTATCATTGTAATATATAAAGAAGAGTGAACGATAGAGAAAGATACCAGAATTCAGATCTCTTAATTGTTGACACTTTGTACATTAGTCCCATTGTAAATGACTTATCAATTATGGAATTAATGGAAGATTCAAGCATTTTGATCATTTCCACGTACTGAGTTTTCTTAACGGTATCTTTTGAAGACCGTAGACCCATTCGACATGATCTATTGTCTTATCTATAATCTTATCAATTCTATTATAATTCTGTGATTTGATATTCCCTTCAATAATGAGAATAGACTCGTCAATGTGTTGATTCTTTTATGAATTTGTGTTATTCCATTTGCAGAGAATAGATTATTGATTGTTGTTCCAATACTGATGTTTTGAGATGTTTTTTCTTGGTCATATGAGAGATGCCAGGAATCGACCCTCATATTTTCAAGCATGATATTAGAAATTATCCCTATCCTAAGGTTGTTCGACAACGTCTTAGATTTGTCAATCCCTAGAAGGGCCATGCTATTAAGGAAGAGGTAGAGAAGCTACTTAATGTTGGATTCATCTACCCAGTTCCCTTGACTGAATGGGTATCCAATCTCGTTCCTGTGAATAAGAAACAAGGAAATATCTATGTATACATGGAATTTTGTGACCTGAACAAGGCCTGTCCTAAAGAAAAATTCTTGACACCTTTCATCGATCAGATTCTCGATGAGTGTGCAGGAAGAAAAGTGTTTTCTTTTATAGACAAATTTTCAAGGTATAACCAAATTCAAATTAAACTCGAGGATCAAAACAAGACGACATTTATTTGTGCTTCAGGTACTTTCGCATACTGGAAAATGCCTTTCGACCTTAAAAACACCAGAGAAACCTTCCAACATGAGATGAACTTCGAATTCCATGATCTTAAGAATATAGTTGAAGGTTACCTCTATGATCTTGATGCTCACTCACGTAAGAGACCAGAACACGCTATGCACCTTTGGATTGTTTTTGAAATATGTTGTTATTATAGAATCCGTTTGAACCCTCATAAGTGCATCTTTTGTGTTAGGTCCGGTCGTATTTTTGGATTTCTAGTTTATGAGACCCAGATCATGGTAGATCCATTAAAGGTTGAGGCAACACTTTGATTTCCTTCCTCACACACTATTCGACAACTTCAAGGTTTACAAGGGAAATCTCACTTTCTATTCCGATTTATAGTAAATTATGCCAATATCACTAAGGGTTTCATGTGTCTTTTGAAGAAGGACACCCCTTTTATTTGAGATGAGCAAGCCCAAGAGTCCTTCAATGCTTTGAAAAAATCCTTGGTATCGATGCCTCTACTGAAGTCTCTTGACTATAGTAAGGATTAATTTATTTATATCGCCGCGTCCGATGAGATGATTGGTATGGTTTTGGTTTAGGAGGATTATGAGCTCTGCAAGCACGTCATCTACTATCTTAGTTGAAACTTAGTCGGTCCTAAGCTTAATTATTTTCACGTTGAAAACATATCTTTAGTTTCCATTCACACAGTCCAACATTTACATCATTATATATTTCTTTGCAAGACTACTGTGGTGGCTGATGTCAATCCATTTCAATACGTCCTTACTAGGAGTATCATAGGGGCGAAATATAATAAATGGATTGTCATTTTACAATAATTTGATCTCGATTTCGCTTCTGCAAAATACAAGAAATCACTAGTCTTCACAGAGTTAATATTTGACTTTCCATGATTAGATGAGGATGTTATCCATGTTGATTCATATGTAGATGAACATATTTTCCTTGTCTCATCATATGACCCTTGATATGGAGACATCATTCTCTATCTTCAAACTTTGAAGTTCCCTAAGCATCTCTCGCGAGATGATCGACGACATGTAAGATACCAAGCTAATTATTATACTATCATTGACGACACTTTGTATCGTCGAGGAATAGAAAATATCTTGCGTCATTGTTTAACTCAAGGGGAATTTGAGTCAGTCCTAAACAATTTTCATAGTGGGGCTTGTGGTGGTCATCTATCCGGGCTTGCGACAACCCATAAAATTTTGTGAGCCGGTTATTTTTGTCCATCTATCTTTAAATATTGTATTGAAGTGGTTAAGAAGTGTCACCCCTGCCAAGTGTTCACTCAGAAAATGAACTTGCATCCAACCCCTCTTCACCCAGTCATTACTGTCAGTCCCTTCACTAAGTGCGGGTTGGACTTCATGGATTGAAACCCAACTTTGGTTGGGGGGAATCAACACATTATCATGGTTGTTGACTACTTTAATAAGTGGTTCGAGGCCATGCCTACAATTAAATATGACGGGAAGACTATCACCTTCTTTGTATTCAATCAAGTTATCACCCAGTTTGGTATCCCGAGTGATATTGTCACTGATCATGGAAGTAACTTTCAGAACGAAATGATGGAAGAACTAGAATCTAAGATGGGGTTTAAACATGGTCATTATTCTCCTTATTACCCCTAGTAAAATGGACAGGTAGAGGTTGTCAACAAGTCTCTCAAGACCATTTTGGAGAAAAATGTCATCCAGAGAAAGTCTGACTGGCACATTATGCTATATCCTACACTCTAGGCATAACGAACCTCGGTCAAGAATACCATCAGTTTTTCCCTTTTTCAGTTATTACACGGTGTGGAGTCAATATTACCTATTGAATGCGAAATCCCTTCTCTTAAGTTGGCAGTCGCGCTCCTACCTGACACTGCCAATCTCGAGGGATGCCCTTGTGCACCTAGAGAGTCTTGATGAGTAGCGTATCATAACATTCATTTGTCTATGAAAAAACAAAAAAAGACAGGCAGGAAGGGAGTATTATATTATATTGGCAGCAGTCATGTCGCCTTTGAACATAGCATAAATTTATTGAGTCCATTTGTCATCATAATTTTGGGTTTAGCATGGACTTAGGAAGTTGAGCTCATTATAGAGTCTTCTCTATCGATTGGTTAATCTTCCTATCCCTACAGAGAATTTCATTTGATGCCTCCTGCATCTCATGGTTTCATCATTAAGTCTATGTTGTCAGATTCTTCCATATGTCTCATGCTCTTGTTCAAAGGAGTTTTATCAACCTGTGTCAGCCATTTCTCAAAACTCTTGACTTTGCATGTTGGCCATACCCTCAGTTTGTCTCAGAATCACATGATATTGTAGTCCTATCATGCACCCTGGTCCTACTTTCATCATTGGTAGGTAACCTTGAACCCAACATTCAACATTTAATCATTGGTCGTGGACTGTGTGGTTTCTCTTGTGTTCGACAACAAGACATTTATTCACACATTGGGATTTGTTTAGTGTCTTTTATTCCATTAGCCTTATTGGCGGTTTCCTCACCTTTTTCAAAACATTTCCTCATTGACTACTATTTAGAGGATATTTTTCGTGTACTGCTTGCACTTGGCACATGAAAAATATGCACAAGGTCGTTGGTTCGTGAACATGTTCTTCGTTCGATTTCCTCCAAATCATGAAGCTCTTGCTTTATACCTCATGATGAATCATGATAGAGGCCTTAATTCTCTACTTTCAGCGGGTATCCTTCCATAGACTTCAACTCATCTATTCTAGAAACGACACCTAGAGTATTATGAGTACCTTGAGGATTGAATTCATTAGTGGCAGGTTCTCTCGCCATTGACAGTTGGGAATACATCAATGTATCCTGATCGATGGATTCTTTAGGTGTTCGACACTAACTCCTTTATTCACACTTGTAATAATGTACTCAGTTCCTTGATACCTAATTTCATTATCGGTAGGTTGTCTCCAGTTTGTTAACAGTATAATTCAATGATCGATAATCAAACGATGTCTCATTGTGTTCGACGCCAACTCCTCTATTCACATGATGTAGACTTGCACCCTTGACAGATTGTGTAGAAGAATTGAAGACATCAGTATGTGGCTGCATATTTCCTGAGTTGTTTCTTCCTTTTCATTGGACCAATACCTATATGACTTAAGTGATCATGGGAGATCATATTGTACTCCATTGTATAATAAATATCTTCATATTGATTTTGAGATTAGTTCCATTGGGCCTTGTTCGTGACTGTGACAACCTTTGGCATGCAACTGCATTTGTATTTCCCTATTCATGGCCACTATTGGGCTCGTGTTTTGGTTGTTTTGTGATGACGATTGAATCCTTTTTGTACTAGTATTATATATGTTATTAACCATTTTGAAGAATTTTTCAAAGGATTTTGTATCAATTCCTCATGGATTTATAATAGGCATGCGTAATTGATGTTTTGTAATGGTTTTGAGTTATATTCAGTTCGATTTGATTAATATGAGGATCTAATGTGCGATCTGTGTGTCACAGGGAGAATTCACAATGCAATTTTCCATTCAGTATCTCGTTCGACACTTCATCCAACACCCGATCTGATACTTCATCCGGAACTACATCCGACACTACATCCAACACTTGAAGCATAGGCGAGTTGGAAGTTGTTGCATTGGCGGCTTGTGTTAGGCGAATCAATGACCTGGGTTTTGTTCCCCCTCATGGCCTCTAGTGACTGAGCTATTGACATCTCATATTAAGCAGTTAGGATAATCGTTGAGTGGCTCATTTAGTTTCTAGAAGCTAAAGGCTATTAGAGCGCATTTAATGGGATTTACCATTTTTAGAGGAGCTCGAACCTTCTAGTGGTCGACCTCTCAAATTTTAATCATTATAAATACCACCAGTAGTAGCCAGACCAAAGACAAGAATTGTTAGAATACATTTCATTGTGTAATTGAGACATCTTTGCAAACTTGTGTTAAGACTGCGTTTTTTAATTTAATGACAAAACCGTGTTGATTGAACTTCTGATTTGTTGTTGAGGAGTAGCCATGACCTGCTAGGGGGGGCACTAGTGGTCTGGGTGAATACTTAGATAGATAGATTGTGTAATTCAGTTGTGTAGTTATAATTTACTTCATTTCTAGGTTATATGTGTTTTGTCATTTTAAATGTTGTATTTGTTGTTCATCATTTAATTGTTTAATTTCCATTTTGTAGGTTGCTTGTAGGAGATAGTTGTTTATTATTATGTGTCTTTTATTTCTTAGTAAATGGCCTGCAAGATACTAACTTAGTTGGCATGTTAAAACTTAAATTGATTTCTGCAGGTTGAAATAGAGTAGTATTTAGAACAAAGTACTAGTTTAAGACAAAGCTTCTTTTGCAAGTTTCGATGGATCAATAATTGCAAGTGTTATTATTTGATTTAATTCTCAGTTTTAGTTACGCTCTCTTGAATCTATTTTTTTTATCAATCTTTTTTTAATGTGATAGAATAGAAGTAGGTTTTGGATTAAATTGTTTACAAGCATTCTAGTTTGCAATGTGAGTTTTTAATGATAGAATCAAGCTTAGTTTAATTTATGAAATCTTTGTTTTATATTCGAGTTATGATTTTAATTAGAAGCTTCAATTTGAATTACATTTTTAATCATAAGTTTATAGCCTTGTGAATTTACTTGATTTGGTATAAGAGTGCATTTGAATTAAGTATAATAGTGTTTTCTTGTCATCGATGATTGATGTATGAAATTGAGAGACCACATGGATTTTCAGGATAGTTAATATTTCTTATATGATGGCTAAGCTTTTGTTAGATTGCTTGATTCATACTCTTCATTTCTCCATAGAAGTCAATATTGAATTCATTCCTCTTGAGCTATCACTAATCATTAGATGCCATCATGATGTTATTAGGTATCGAAGACATAATCATCATCTTTGAGTTTCCTGTTATTGCAAATTAAGAATAGTTTTGATTAACCTCTGAATACTGTCATGATGTTTTTGATTAAGTAGGTTAAGATTTCCCTGTGTATATTAGAAATGATTATGAGTTTTTTTTAAGAATAGAGTTTACTTGTTGAATAGTTTTGATGAGTTTACTTGTTGAATAGTTTTGATGAGTTTACTTGCTAAATAAGTTAGTGATAGGTCAGTTGTTTGATTCCTTATTTTCTTAAAGATAAAAGATCAGAGTAGTTTACTTGTTGTTTCTCATTAGATTAAATAGGTTAACTTGTTCAAAGTAGGTTTTGATATTCTTATTTAGGAATAATCCATTGATCCATTGTCTAAAGTTGCTTAGGATAAATAGTTTAAGTTATTTAATAGGATTTGTTAATTTATAGTCATTTCTTAAGTAGACTAATCCTTAGATAGACCATTCCCTTAGATAGACAATACTTCCTCTACATTTTCTGCCTTGGAACATACAGTGGTATAACTCTAAGTTTACTTTCCTTAGGTTGACAATTTAATTGAGGAATTTAGTGCATATAGAACACCCATCATTTTTGGCGCCGTTGTCGAGGACATGTTTTAAGGTAGGAAATAATTAGGAGATAGATCATTTCTGAACCTTAGCATTAGTTTGGTGGTGGGGGAACTTTAAGACGAGAGTTAAGAACCTGCACATCTATTATAGCAAGTTCCCCCAAACCCAATGGTAGTTTTTCTTTTTTGTTTTCTTTCATGAAGAAACCTAGGGACCCAAAGGGAAAGATACATTAAAACTAAACCAAAATTTTCGGCCAAGGTTCATTCTAACCTTTTTTGGGGAAGGAACGCTCCACTCATAAAATCCATAGACCGATACCGAAAAGTAGGGGCTATCTCAACCCAAAGAGATAAAGCAGACTCTGAAGATACCAAAAAAGGGAGCACTATAGAATAGAAAATTGAAGCATCAATAATAGTGGGACATGAGGCAAGAATGCTCGAGCTTTTTGCAAAACCAACCAACACAACCTTTTTTTTTACCACCATTAGGAGACCCTAACTTTGTAGACATGACAGACCCTGAACACGTGAATACTTTTTTTGGTAGTTCAACCAACATAATTGCTTCCCAAGTTAAAATAGAAACATTGGCACCAATAGTCTCAATTGACTCAAGTAGAGTCCCATACATCCAAACTGTAGGAAGACCTTCCCATCAAAGGGGTACCTTTCTTAGAAAATAACTTTGGGATAATTTATTATATTAAAGGATAAAACTATCTAGGTACTCTCTTTTTGGAAACCAAACTAGTATGGATGATCAGGAGAATGACAACCATGTAAGACACGAGGAGGGAGAAGAAGCTAGCAACCAAATCGAAACCACCTTCGGGTTTCCAATTTTGGACACCAAACAAAATGTCAATATGAAAAACATTCCACTCTTGACACTGCCCACCTTTTACGGTAAAAGTAGTGAAGACCCTGATACCATCCTATTTGAGTTCGACATCTTGTGTAGGAGCTACAACAACTTACAAGATGCCCAGAAACTAAAAATCTTTCCTGCCACCCTCAAGGACTCTACACTAATATGGTTCATGGGGTTGGGAGAGTCTAGTATTAGGTCTTGGGAAGCCATGAAAGATACATTTCTTAATAAATACCAAGACTAATACAAGTCCAAGGATTCTCGTAATGATATTTTCAAAATCCAACAGTTAGAGGATGATAATATCGAGGATTATATGGAACGATTTGCTTATATCTCATAGAAATTCAAGTACCATGACCTTCTAGATGATGCAGTCACGGATATTTTCTTTAAAGGGATTTCAGAAGAATACCTAGAGATACTTAACCTAATGGAATTAGGTGACATATCCCATAAACCATTTTCCAAAATCTATGAAATGTGTAAGAATTACTCGAGGATTAGAGCTAAAACAGGGAATAATGTTTGGGATCCTTATAGTAGAAACTTAAAACTAGTTAGTTCAGGTGGTATCACAAGGGTAGAGATAGGGAACCTCTTAGAGAACTTCAAAATGGATATCTTAAGCACAATAGGTTCCTAGTTGGACACCCTAAATATTAAAAAGAAACAGGAGGAGGAAAAGGCAACGATGAACATATTTTTCCCAAGATGTAGGAGGAAGCATTCCTCAAGGGAATTCCCATTAGATAATATTTCAGTTTGTGGCTTATGCACTGAGGACCACTCAACTAAAAGGTTCCCATCATTGCCCTTTTTTTAGCCATCTATAGAATTGGGGATCCTAGGGAGTCCTCTTATGAACCTAGAAGGCCATGGAAGCCTAGGAATCAACCTACATACCTAGATCTACAGCCTCGAGTTTCACCCTATTATCAACAACCACAACAGTGGAACTCACCGAGTTGGAAAAAATGGTCTACACAGTATTACCATCCTTAGATTCAAGGATGGAGAGGAGGGAATAAACAAGGGAACCCTCAAGCTCCACCTGTCCCTATGCCCAACCATCCTTACCCTCAGTTTCCACCGAACATCCTACAACTTCTGCCAGGTTTTGTTCCACCACCTTTACCTCCTATTCCACAACAACCGCAAAAATACTAGAATGCAAGATCCCCAAGACCGACATTTCTATCGGCACAACCAGTTCCCAATCCCAATAATAATCCCACTCAACCTCTTCACAATTTTGAGATGCATGCCTTCCCAACATGTGTTATTTCTCGCGTTCCATTGTAGGAGATTCAATTAAGGTCAGGAAAAGTTTTGGACTGGCAGAGGCCTTCAATAGTCATTCAGGAAGAAGAATAAGAAACCCCCAAAAAACCCATGGATGATACTAGGTGGGAATATGTTATTATTCCTAAGGATCAAGAACCCAAAATTCCCCAAAATGAACCTTCAGAAATTACGAAGGCCCCTCCTTATCCATAAGGATTAGTGATCGAGAAACCTACCAGCTAACCAGAATTTAACATATTGAATGAATTGAATAATATCTATGTCAAAATTTCCTTGCTAGAAGCCATTAAGGACATTCCAATCTACAGTAAGGTGGTCAAAGAATTGTGTATTAAGAAGCTAGGAAGGAAGCAGAAGGATCCTCCAATAGTAAATTTGATAGAACTTTCTGAGTACATATCAGAGCAGCCTAAGATAGAAAAATATGGGAACCCATGAAACCCCATAGTGACCATAACCATTAATGAGGTTTCCATCGGAAACACTCTCATAGACCTTAGGGAAGCCATCAATGTTATGAATATTACTACCTTGGAGGAATTACAGCTAAAACCTCTTCTTATACCTACTCCAACTATTTTGGAATTAGCAGATGAGACAAAGGTCATCCCTGCAGGAATTTTGGATGATATCATAATTACTTTAGCCTCATGGGAGTACCTAGTAGACTTTCTTGTCATCCACTCAAAGGATCCTACCAAAGAACATCCCGTTATTTTGGGAAGACCTTGGTTAGCCACATCCAATGCATTTATTGGTTGTAGAGAGGGAGAAATGACCATCTCAAATGGAATCTCTATACAAAATCTCACCATATATCCACCGGCTCAACCTATCATGGAGAATATATGGTGGCTTGAATTTCCATATGAGAATGAGGACTGGGAAGAGCCCATGTTTCCAAGTGATCACTCCTGGGCACTTCAAGATCACACAACAAAAAATGTGCTAAACCAGTTTATTTTTGTTATCACGTGTGTTGATTTTTGACAATCTTTTCCCCAATTTGAGTACATGTTTGGGGAATAATTTCAGGAACAATTGGACCCATCAATTTTGTATTTGATATAGAAAATTCTTCCACATCTTATACCATGCCCTACGAGATTAGTCCAAGGAAATTTATACATGTAAATTTCGGACTGGATGCAGACCAACAAAAGTAATTAGTAAGTGTCCTTAAAGAACAATTAGGGGAATTCTCCTCGGAATACATTGACATGAAGGGTATACACCCTGACACATGCATTCATCACATATATACCCAGGGGGAAGTAACACTTGTTAGGAAACCCTAGAGAAGGATGAACCCAACACTCAAGGATATAGTAAAAGAGGAGATCCAAAAGTTATTAAATGTCAGATTTATTTATCCCATATCTGACAGTAAATGGGTATCCCTGCTTGTAGTGGTTCCAAATAAAGTAACTAGGAAATGGAGTATTTGTGTTGATTTCCAGGATCTTAACAAGGCCACTCTGAAGGATTATTTTTCTCTTCCTTTCATTGACCAAGTCTTGGATACCCGGTTAGGAAAGAAATATTTCTCCTTTTTAGATGGATATAATGGGTGCAATAAAATTCTCATAGCACCGAAGGATGATGACAAGACTACCTCCACTTGTCCTTGGGGAACCTATGCCTATAGGGTCTTACCATTTGGATTGTGTAATGATCCTGCCACGTTTCAATGAGCAATACTAGGGATATTTTATGATATTATTCATGATTGTGTGGAGGTATAGATGGATTACTTCAAAGTATATGGAAATACTTACTAGGAAGCCTTAGATAATTTAGAAAAATTACTTATCAGATGCAAAGAAATGAACCTATCCTTAAGTCACGAAAAATGTAAAATGTTGTTGACTGAAGGAGTGGTTCTAAGACATGACATCTCATCTTAAGGGATTAAAGTCGATCCTGTTGAGATTTAGTTCATTGTTAGACTTCCACCTCCCAAGACTCAAAAAGAGGTGAGAAGATTTCTTGGACATGCCGGATACTACAACGATTTATTAAAAATTTCACAAAGATTGATGCACCCATGTTTGGATTGCTAATAAAGGATGTTGATTTTCTTTGGACTGAGCAATGTCAATCTGCCTTTGAACCTCTAAAATATAAGTTGTCTGTGGCACCAATTATTAGGGGGCCCAATTGGTCTCTCCCATTTCACATATCCACTGATGCCTCTGACACTGCAATAGGAGGAGTATTAAGGAAAAAAGAGGACCAATAGTCCTATGCCATTTATTTTGTGAGTAAGAACTCGTCCCCTACTGAGTTAAACTATACAGTTACTGAAAAGGAATTATTGGTAGTTGTTCATGCTATCAATAAGTTTCACCACTACATCATAGGTTACAAAGTATTTGTACATACATATCACTCTTACATTATATTTTTCATGAATAAACCCATAATTAATGGACGAGTGACTAGGTGACTCCCGCTTTTGCAAGAGTTCAATATCATCATTCTTGATCGACCTGGAAAGGAGAATTTGGTAGTTGATTTTCTTTCATGCATATAAAATGAGGATGATGATATTCTCGTTCATGATAGTTTCCCAGACGAGCACATTTTTTACCTTTCTGTAAATACCCGATGGTTTTCATATATGTAAAACTATTTGGCTACTAGGAAGTTACCATCTCATTTGTCACCTCATGAAAAGCATAGAATTATTAGGCAAAGTGTCAATTACTCTTGGGTTGGCCATGATCTTTTTCGTACTGGTCCAAACTTGATTATTCGTAAATGTGTCTGAGAAGATGAGATACCAGGAATCCTATGAAGTTTTCATGATGGACCATGTGGTGGCCATTTTTCTAACAAATGTATAACATATAAGGTGTTACATTCAGGTTACGATTGGCCTAGAATTTTTAAGGATGTGTCCAGGTATGTGAGGAGTTGTGATAGTTGTAAAATGATAGGAAGACCCACGTAAGTCGACGGAATTCTCTTGCATGCCTAATTTATGATAGAACCTTTCAATAAATGGGCCCTTAAATTTGTAGGACCAATTTCACCCATGTCTCGTAAGAAAAATTATATTTTGGTTTGTACAAATTATGTCACCAAGTGGGTAGAAGCAAAAGCCCTATTCAAGGATACAGAAAAATCCATTGTCGAATTCATTTATAAAGATATCTTTACCCTCTTTGGTGTTCCTCATGAAATTGTTACAGACCAAGGCACTCAATTCACTTCCAAGATGATGAGAGAAATAACAGAGAAATATGGGATCAAGCACTGCAAGTCTTCTCCATACCACACATAAGATAATGGTCAGGTAGAGTCCAAAAACAAAGTTATGGAAGCTATATTAACCAAGACTGTTCAATTGCATCATCGGGATTGGGATAATAGGCTTCCAGAGTATTTGTGGGCATATCGGACCACCTGGAGAAAGACCACTGGGCATACCCCTTATGAGCTAGTGTATGGGAAACAATTACTTATACCAATAGAATTCCAAGTAAGGACCTTACATATTGTTGCAGAATTGGGATTAAACTTAGATGAGGCTCAGAAACAACGATCTGTACAATTAAATGAGTTGGATGAGATCAGACAAGATGTTATCCAATGAACAATATTAGTCCAAAACTAGAGGAGAAAGTGGCATGAAAAGTTTATTAAGAAGAAACACTTCCAAACTAGTGATTGTGCTTTGTTGTTTGACTCCCTATTTAAAACCTTCAAAGGAAAACTTACCACTTGGTGGTTAGGTCCTTATGAGTTAGTCACCATGTATGAAAATGGGGTTGTGAAAATTAAAACAATTGACAATGGACAAGTCTCCTTCGTAGTAAATGGACACTGACTCAAACTTTATCACAGACCCATTTCCAAAGAATATTTTCTACGGGGCATGTCAACTGACAAGGCATTGGCCTTAGTAGATGGGGAAGTCCCCCCTTGTTCTTGAATTCTTTTCTGAATTTTTGAATTTACATATGTAAATAATTTTGAAGTATGTTGATAGACAATTCTATATATTTATGTAGGTATTTATTTCAACAAGAGTAGACAATTTCAAGGAGACATAAAGGGAAGTGTTTTCCTTAAAAAATATTGTTATATTTAAACCTTGTTGTCTTCCAAACATCAATTGAATAATGACTTGCGATAATTAGCCACATTTTTTGCAAATATTTCCATCTTCTTTTTCTCAAGGCATATTTAATGGAAGTTTCTCTTAAAACCTTCACCACTAAATAATATAAGAAAGTGATAACTTAACCATCAAACTTAGAGGTTAATCATATAGTTTCCCCAAGATCTTTGACTAAGTGAGTAAAGTATCTTTATTAAAGAGTAACAAGGAGTTATGATTAGCGGTTAGCCATGGAAACATCACAATAACTTAAAAAAAAAAAAAAGTGAGTTGAGCCTAAATAAACCTTTATGTTCTTTCCCAATGGTACCATCCACTACACTAAAAATGCTTGATTATAACATATATTTAGATACGATACGTCCGCTTAAGTACCCCTTACATTAGGAAAATCTCTAAGGAATACATAAAGGAGAGTCATCCTCTAACATAAATACCATCCCAATCTAAAAAAGAAAAGAAAAGAAAAAAAAAAAAAAATCAGAGTTGTCCCCCCATCTTCTTGCACAAAGAAATCTTATATTAAAATCTTAAAATATGGAGGGCCAGTATTTGAGGGTGTAAGAGGTTAACCCACTTGGATACTGAACAGGTCTGTTGGCAGTGGGTTTTGGCCTGTGGTATGACTAGGTAAACCCATCGAAGTACTAAACATGCTTGCTGGCAGCAGGGCATTCTACCTAGCGAGGGTGATAATTTGACAAAAAAATAATAATAAATTACTAAATATTAAAACTTGTCCTGATGTATGACATTACTTGTAGACAAAGCTGATAAGAAGTATGTATGGTTAACCTAAGGTTAATGAACTCCATAAATCTTCCATTGGGAACTAACTTTGAGACTATCTTGAAATTCTCTCGCCTACCTCTTCTTAACTATATGTAGGATATTCTATCGTATATGTGGGGCCATATTCTAACCATCTTGTCAGACCGATATGTTAAATTTATCTCTACACTTAACAAGCTGTAAATCTTTGGCTATTGGGAGAATTGACTGGTTTCCTATATTTTTTATTGTGAGGTGTCACAATACTTAGGAATGGGGGAGGGGTTTCATGAGTTGACAAATGACAACACTGCCTATATATAATCCATGAGAAGAAGAAGTAGAATCTTTGTAAAAAAATTTGTATATTGTTTTCATGATATGGGATATTATATCAACAGTGATTTTTTATTGAAATGCTAAACTCACTATGTGTTATAAACTTCTTGTATATTTCTTCGACATACCACTCAACGGGTTTTTCTTTACAGACTATTCATTGCAAATTTGTGATTACATTACTTGAGATAGAAGAATATATTGTTATAATGTGCGATCATGATGAAAAATAAAGTAACAGTGGAACACTCTTATCCTGTCTCTACTCCTATTCACTATGATTGTTAAAAGTGTTTAAGACTAAGTGCTATGGATAAAAAATCCATTACAAGATGAAAAAATTCCATTTTTCATAGGAGTACCATATGGAGTGCCATATGGAGTATCATATGGAGTGCCATTTCGGATACCATATGTGGTGCCATGTGGACGAATGGATGACGTTCCATATGAAGGATCAGATGAGGTGTGCACACACAGTAAGTGGCCATGATTGCAAGTAACCAGAAATCGTTTGAATTAATCTAATTGTTCAGTTGTATGATGAAATGGATTAAATGGAATTTGATTATTAAATGATACAATCTCTAAATACATTTTAATGATCAAATGTCCAATTCAAAGACTTGGACATTGATCTAATTATTTCATCATTACGATTTCCTTCAAAGTACACCCCTCAAATTCAAAATCGGCACAGTCATACTCACACATGGAAAATAGTGTGTGATGAATTCATCAACGAATTCAACCGTTTCCACCTCGAGTGCCTTCAGAATCAGAGGGTTAGCTCCAAATTGTTATTTCATTCATGCATGGTCATTGTGTTGTGCTCATCCTCTGCCCAATTATGCTCATCCTCTGCCCAATTGTGCTCGTCCTCTGCCCCAATTTGCTCCTCTATCCAATTCCACTCCTCTAATTATCCTCTGCACTGTAACCATGCCCAAATGATGTGAGGCATCCTCCTATGCTGACCTCTTGGCTATCCTCGAATTCGCACTGTGTAGGGAGGTATTTCTTCACGCAGGTTGGGGACCATTCTTGGCGTGTCTGCAAAGCCACGATGACGGTGTTTCTCTGCAATTCTACCTCAAGTTTGATGGAAGTATGGCATGCGTGGGTTATCTGGCCTTCTTGGTCTCTAAGGAGTCAATTTCCCCAGCCACGAAGCTTCCAAGGGTTGGAGATCGTTAGTTTAAGCACTACCAATTACCATGACCAAGCTACAATAGAGTTTTTAAACCTGAGTTTTAGAATGTTTCTGGAGCTAAGGGGTACTCCAAAGAGTGGATTAAAGATGAGATGATTAAACCTCTGATTGTTATCACCAGAATTATCACTTTTGAAGGTAGATACTATATTTTTAAAGCCTTTCATTTTTTACTGTTAGCTCATTTCTAATTTAACAAGCCATTGAATTTTCCTTTTTACTTCTTGAAATGTCTTGAGAAGATGTCTTCCCAAGTATGAAATAATGTGGCCAATAATCATAACAACCTATTCCACCACAACCTCATCAGATTGTTTGTCATAGCCGAGTTGGAAAAAGAAGGTAAGACATGGGATGAATTCATCTATCAATTTTCAAACCCCCATCTCACAATCAAGACCAACAAGAAATCACTTGATTTAGGGAATGTTAATCCACCCAAACCCAATTCTCAAAAGACTCCAAACCCTCCTACTCAAGTTATCCCTCTACTAGAACAAAAGACAAAGAAACTTGCTGATACCTTTGCGGCCTCATTGGGCAAGAAGACTAAAAAGCCTATTGATAATTCTCCAATGCCCTTGACATATATTGATCCTGCACCCAAAATGTTACAAGAGACAATTCAACAAGATTTCCCTGTAGTCCCTACAAATAGGAGAGGATCCAATCGGTTCAAAGGAGGATCTTTTCAAAAAAGTACCCAAAATGCAAGTGGGAATCCTAATGTAAAACACCTAAGAACTTCATATCCTATCCAAGTATCTTCTGATCTCAAAATCCTCCATAAAATACTTAGGGAAGTTTCTGTAGAAGAGTTGGAGCCTGATAGAGAAGTAAAATATGAACCCATTCCCCCTCTTAAACCTTCTGTTACTCCTACCTCACAGATGCCTACACCAAATCCCAACGTTGATAGAGTCTCTACATCCTTCAAGGGATCCAAGCCCTCCTATGAGATATTTGATCATATTCCAGCCATTGAAAAATTACAATAGAAAAATGTTCAATTGCTGCAACAGTTGGAAGAGAGGTAGACTGTGGATAGGCATCTCCACCATGACAATTTAGTATTACAAGAAAAGGTGAATTCCCTCCAACGGCTGGTTGATCAAATGACCAATGACAATCGTAGCCTCTGTGCACAACTGAAACACTGCAAGAGGGCCAAGACAAATTCTTCAGGGCAAGTGTAACGATCCCCCCATGACCATCCTGAGGTCGGGGTACACCACTCCAGAGAAACCACTCAAGCTCTGACACCAGTCGGTAGCATTCCTAGACATCAAGCTGGGAACATGCTACTCTAGGGAACACTTTCGTTCCCATACTGTGGAACATACAATAGCATACACAGTAGTCAACTAAGCAATGCCACCTAAATTTACTCTTTAGACTGCATGCAACTAAAACATATACATACAACATGCTCGCGGAAGATTTACATCTAAACATACACAACAATTACTTTATGTAACATATGACTTTTATATTAAAATATCAGTAATTACCGATATGCATCATTTATAGGAAATTACCCATGAGCACACAAGAATTCATAGTCACATATATGATAAAATCGTAACATGGGCATGTAAATAACAAACAACATATCCATATTTCATAAAATTGGTACTTATCTTAGAAATATTGTCACCAACTACTTACAAATTGTCCACGAACCTCCCAACCATAGATTACACTGTTCATCACTCTCAACAGTGAATCGCCCCTGAGATGGGACTAAACTCCACCTAGGGTAAAGGGATTCCTATCTAGGCTAAGGCTCATGGAAAACATGAAAGACTCTATCTCAGGTGCTCACTCAACTAACAGCCTGCAGCCTCTCTTTCCCCCCATGCATGTCCCACCCAAGGAAGTGTGCCCCTTCTCTGCTCAACAATCCCTCGACTGCCCTACTTCCCTTCCAGGGCTTCAGCAATAGGCCAGACCAGAATTCTTAGAGCATTGTAGCTACATTTTAGCACCAACGAAAATCAATCCCCAACAATTCTCTCACCTAGAGAACTACTCACGGGCCTGACAACCCACTTCTTCAATCCTGCTCCAAGATAACCAGGTACACCAACCAAAAGGGATGGGGAAATAGGTTTTGGAAAGGTGGAATGGTTGTCTCAAGGATAACGAAATGTTTGAGTGAAAATGGTCATGGATTCATTAACTGGATAACTGAGTGTGTTTTTGGAATCACTGTGAACTCTCTGTCAAACGATGGTCCGCCTAATGGTTTTTTTCCCTTCCCCCCATTCTGTTCGTAAGCTATTCCCCTGCGAGAGAGAGAGAGAGAGAGAGAGAGAGAGACCCCTCAGCTAAGTTTCCCTACGATATGAATGCATGTCCCCAACTTGACACTTGTCATATCGGAAGTTACTTTTTTCCACTTGTCCCCAACTTTGGAACTTAGGATAAAATTATCCATACTTTATGTTTTGGGAAATATAAATATAATATTCCTTGACTTTTGGCCCTCCCTTTCCCTAACTGGTGAAGTTCAATCCCCCATCTGTTTATTGTGGTTTGTCTACGTGCAGTGATGTATTTTATATTAATCATGAGTTCATGTACAAAGTAGGTGCATTGGCCCTTTAACATTTAGGCGCACTGGCCTAATTCCAAGACATAAGCATTACAGCTTATAATACTGACTCACCAGCCTATAATGCATATTATATACATAGAGGTTCCCTGACCTTAATATTGCACGCACTTAGCTACTGAGCCCTATATCCTCTATCTTTAAGGTTGTGCGCACATTAGTTACTGTGCACGGTATTCTGAAATGTGTACATTACATCCCTTTACTGCACGGTATATGCGCGCACCATGCCGTCAAAGGTGTATTACAAAATGATGTCTAAACAACTCACTAGCTTAAATATACTTGGATTATATTTACATTTGGGTTCGACCGAGGGATATTACAATCCCCTCCCCTTATTTATGCATTGTCCTCAGTGAATCATGTACCCATATACAACAAAATTCTCAAAATTCTTAAAAAAGATGTGGGTATTCTGTCTTCATTGCATCCTCATGCTCCCAAGTAGCGTCTTTAGGTCTGTATCAGGTCCATTGGACCTTTATAATACCTATGTCTTGATTCCATAGTTGTTTGATTTTTCAATCCAGGATGTGCACCAGATGCATTTGGAAAGCGCCTTCTTGCTCCACTTGGATAACATTCCAATCAATAACATGATTAGCGTCGGGTATATATTTCTTTAGAAATGATACATGGAAGACATTATTAACATACATAGATGCAAGCAATGCAATGATATAAGCAACTGGACCAATCCTCTCTAGGATTTCAAATGGTCCAAAAAATCTGGCTGCTAACTTGGCGCAGCTTCCCAGCTTCAGGGAGATTTTGTTAGCTTTCACTTTCAAGAAAACATGATCACCCACTTTGAATTCTCTGTGGATTTTGTTTTTATCAGCATAACTTTTATGTCTATCTTGGGTAGATTTCAAATTCTGCTTAATTTTTAACATTTGTTCCTCCATCTCCTTGAGCAACTCTAGCCCAACTATTGTTCTATCAATGAGGTTATCCCAGCTTAGTGGAGTATTTCACCTTCTGCCGTAAAGTGCTTCAAATGGGCTCATTTTCAATGATGCCTGATACCCATTGTTATAAGAGAATTCTACTAAATGTAACTAGTCTTCCCATTTTGATGGTTTCTCCATCACATACATTCTCAACATAACTTCTATCACCTAGTTCACTCTTTCGGTCTGTCCATCAAACTCAGGATGGTAAATAGTACTAAAGTTCATATTCGTTCTGAATCCTTTGAACAATCCTTTCTAGAAATTCGAGGTGGATTTCGGGTCTCTGTCAGACACAATCATTTTAGGAATTATGTGCAATCGTTCCACTTCCCTCATGAAAATATCAACAACATCTGCTTCTTTGTGAGTAGTTTTTAGTGGAATAAAATGGTCAGCTTTTGTAAGCTTGTCCACCACTACCATAATCGAATCATGTATCTTGCCTATTCTGGACAATCCCGTAATAAAATCCATTGTCACCACTTCCCATTTCCATTCAGGAATATGCAAAGGTTGCAACAATCCTACTGGGTGCCTATGCTTTGTTTTAACTTTCTGGCATTCCATACCCTTAGCAATGTATTCTACAATTTCTCTCTTCATACATGGCCAAAAGTATTGGCTCTTGACCTCTATTACGATTTTATGATATCTAGGGTGTCTGCATAAAAAGCATTATGCATCTCACACAAAATTATACATTTCAAGTCCTAGACATTTGGTATAAAAATTTTGTTCTTGTGCAGTAGTATTCCATCTACTCCCAACTTATAAATATCCATCTTTTGTGGTGTCTTACATTGCTATAGTTTTTCTATCAATTCTTTGTACTGCAGATCTGTATTTGTAGCCTCCAGAATTTTTCTTTTAACGCCAGTCTGATACATGCTGATGGTTGTAGCATGAAGCTCATGCACCCTCCTACTGAGTGCATCAACCACTTTATTTTCTTTCCCTTTGATATGATTTATATCAAAGTTATATTCACTTAAAAATTCTAACCATCTGCTTTGTCTAGCATTTAAGTTTGGCTGATCAAATAAAGATTTCAAACCATTGTGGTATGTTCTTAACTCAAACCTTTTTCCCATGAGGTAGTGTCTCCAGTTCCTCAGGGCATGCACTATGGCTACCAACTCCAAATCATGAGTGGCATAGTTTCTTTCATTCTCCTTCAACTTCCTTGATTCATAACATATCACAAATCCATCTTGACTGAGGACTCCACCTAGTCCTTCATTACATGCATCTGTGCATACAATGAAATCTTCATTTGGGTCTATACAATGAAATCTTCATTTGGGTCTGCGATCCTTAGTATTGGAGCACTTGTCAATAATTGTTTCAAATGTTGGAAACTCCTTTCATAGTCCGACGTCCACTGAAACTTCATACCTTTCCTTTGTAAGGAAGTGATTGGGTGTGCTATATTTGATAATCCTCCAATGAATCTCCTGTAGTAGCCTGCAAGGCCCATGAAATATTTGACCTCTGTCAGATTCTTTGGCGCTGACCATTCTCTAATGGATTCTACCTTCTCAGGGTCCACTTCTATCCCATCTTTTGAGATGATATGACCCAAGTAATGAATTTGTTTCTTATCAAATGAGCACTTACTCAATTTGGAATACAACTGATGTTCCCTTAATAATTGCAACACCATCCACAAATGATGTTCATGCTCTTCCTCTAACTTGGAATATATAAGAATGTCATCCAAAAAGACAATGAAAAACTTGACCAAATACTCTTGGAAAACACCATTCATTAAGCACATGAAAACGACTGGTGCATTTGACAATCCAAATGGTACCACCGTGAACTCATAATGACCATACCTTGTCCTGAAGGCAGTCTTGTTAATATCTTCTTCTTTAATTTTTACCTGATGGTATCTTGATTTGAGATCTATCTTTGAAAATATCCTTACATCCTTCAATTGATCGAAGAGGTCATCAATCCTTGGTAGAGGATATTTGTTCTTAATAGTCACTTTATTCAATTGTCTGAAGTCAATGCACAATATTAGCGTTCCATCTTTATTTTTCACAAACAAGACTGGGGCACCCTAAGGTGATACACTTGGGCGTATATACCCCTTCTTCAGAAGTTCTTCAAGATGCATTTGCAACTCCTTCAATTCTGGTGTACTCATTCTGTAAGGAGTCTTTGACACTGGCGTTGCTCCAGGCATCAAATCTATAGAGAAATCAATGTCTCTCCTTGGGGGTAGTCCTGGTACTTCCTTGAATACATATTCAAACTCTTTTAGGACTGCATAATCCTCCCAATTTGGTACCTTGTCCTTAGGTGTCTCCTCCATATGAGCTACAAATATTTGACATCCTCTTCTATAACATTTCTTTAGCTGCAATGCTTAAATTTATCTAACGGTTACTACCCTGGGAATTCCCTGCACTTTTCTTTGGTTCCCTTCTTCATCCAAGTAAGTGAATGCTTTGTTATGACAATCCAATAGAGCATGGTGTGGGTCCAACCAATCCATCCCAATTAAACATTCATAGGAACCTAAGGGTAAGATGTTTAGATATGCCTTGGTATATAGTCCATTCATGTCTATGAGGCAAGACTTAACCATCTCATTAACGTTTCTCCTAGCTCCTGTAGCCAGTTGCACCAACCAGGATTTCCCATGCTTGCTTCTTGGTAATTGAAAATTTTCCACCATCTTAGGGTCTATATAACTATGGCTAGCTCCTGAATCAATTAAAATAGCGAGGGTTTGGTTGTTGATCATACCTTCCACTTCAATCATGTGGGACTGATACTCTGCTTGCTTGTTGTCCAAGGCTGCATAAATCCTTGGCACATTTCTTCCCATGTCCTCTACTGTCTCAGCTCATTGTACATTGTGAACAGTCCCACCTTTTTTTCCTCTGTGAGGACAATCTCTGAATCTATGGTCTCCTTTACAACCCCAACATTGCATAGGTGGTTGTCTTGGCCATTGACTCCCTATGTCAATCACTCTAGTTTCCTTATGTTTTTTCTACCATTGTGGATTATTTTTGAAGAATGGTGTCTTAGCTCCCTTCTTCCTCTAATCCATATTGAATTTATTATTGTCTTCCCAAGCCTTTTGGAAAGTTGGCCTTGCTTTCAGCTGGTCATATAATCATTTAGCTCTTCTTATGGTCTCTTCTAATGTATTGGGATCATCATACTGTATTTTTTCACTGATGAACGATGGAAATCCACTTAAGTACCGTTGAATCTTGACTGTCTCATCCTTAATGAAAGATACATACTTCAACAGTTCCAGAAACCTTCTCTCATATTCATCTATGGTCGTACTTCCAAGCTTGAGTTAAAAGAACTCTTTCATTTTCTTGTCATAGTATCTCTTGGTCAAGTACTTCTTCTCAAAATACTTCTTGAGTTCTCTCCAAGTAACAATTTTCTCTACAATGTGTTGTACCTGCACAAGTTTATCCCACCACATGGAGGCCTTTCCTTTGAGTTGATAGATAGCGATTCTACCTTCAGCATAAGAAGAATAATTATGCAATTGAAAATACTTCCTCATGCCTAGAAACCATGTTTTGACATCTTCATCCTTCTTGTGCTCACCATAAAATGTAGGAGGTTTGATTTTGTTCATTTCTCTTTCAAGCTCATCCACCCCAGATCTCTTATACCTTCTGATAGGGGATAGAGTTGAGTTGTTTCCTGCTCTCCTATGGGAATGCCTATGGGGATGATGGTGATTTCTACTAGCCCTTTTTACTCCTCTCTTCTCCTCTGAAAATTTGTGACTCTCATATCTACTTGAGTCACTCTCCTTAGCCAATTTATTCTCTATTATGTTCAAACCTTCCAATAGTTTCATGTTGAAGTCGTCCTGCTACTCTCTGGATTTCATAAGCCTTTCATTATCATCTTTATGGCTTTGTACATCCTTCTACAAATTCTTAATGGTCTCAGCCATATTCATATCTTCATTCCTTTCTTCTCCTGATCCATTGGAGTTCATTCCTTCCATGCCCAAATGGACATCCATCCCTCTTCTCTTATCTGGATGATTGTAATTCTCCTGTGCCTCTTCCATTCCTACATACTGTGCACTAGTCTGACCTGACCGAGTTGTTGTTAATTTTGCAAAACGTGCAGCCATCAAAACTAATCAGATTAACAAATCAACAATTCATGAGAATATGCACCATTTCGATTCAACATACACATCAACATTATCACTCCCAGTTTCCTGGTGTTATCACCACGAAAATTCTAGATAAGACCCAAGTCTCTAGAATGCTAACGCGCAGTGCCTTCCGAGATACACTTGTGCAAGAAGGTGGTTTTGTCAAAACCACTTTCGCTAGGATGCGGTGTTACGTGTCTCAATCATGTCAAATGCACCACTCATGGAGCAGGCGATGGCTAGTCAGATCACCCTGCTCCATTCGTTCGGTACTTCATAGCCATGTGACGTTAGCTAAATGCCTCCATGTAACAAACTCGAGAGCTAATCATTCGAAATGGATTTGCCGAGCATGACAACCCAATGCTCTTTGTATGTAATCTGTCTGCGCTTAATAAATGGAGTTCTATAATTACCATTCCCCAAGTATGAAGATATCTATGTATCCATAATCATAGTAATATTCAATTGATCGACTTCCTGCTCTCTGTAAAGACACATTTCAGTATCCCCAACCTGAGATACATGGGAAAATCTAAGCCGAGTGAGATTGGTTATTCGAGCAACATGCTAGGATTTCCTGCGAATAAGGAGGAAAGGGTCCTCGCACACCTTCTAGCAACTAAGTTCCACACAAAGCTGGTTATATACTCACTATTGGAGGTTAGACTGAATCCCATTATAAAGCATTTAGTCATCAACAGACTAGCCACTAAGAAGAAAATGAGTAAGCGGAATAAGAAGGAGGAATCTACAATTGAAGCAGCTAAAAGTGTTGGAGAAAATCAACTGGTCTGGTTAGAATCCTCTTTAAAGGCGGAGAGTGCTAAGCTGAAGTAAGTCTTCAACTAAAATAAGCATGTCTCAACGAATTTTGAACAGCCGGTAGTGGAGTTAAAGAGTACAAGAGATGATAGGCATGTTCTTCAACGACCCCCCCCTTTTTTTTTTT
Source organism: Picea engelmannii (assembly GCA_009831015.1). NCBI lineage: Eukaryota > Viridiplantae > Streptophyta > Pinopsida > Pinales > Pinaceae > Picea > Picea engelmannii. The sequence goes on from ML777674.1 coordinate 1,591,123, forward strand.
TACAACAAGCTAACTACTGTCATCACCCTTTTGTAATTTTGTGATTAATATGATTATATAAATACAGAAAGGGATTTTAGACTGTTTTATTACAATTTCTATCTGGTGATGTTATGACCCTTGTTTTCTTTTATAATAAGTTTTTCTTGTAATCTTATATTTTATTTTTATCTGTCTAAATCAAAAGAAATTAAAATTCGGAATTCCTTTTAATTAATGCTTCAATGTGGTTATGTGTTTATGTTTCTTTTATTATTATGCAATTTAAACTCAGACTCCTCTCCTTCCAAGTGACTTCACATGCATTAACTTGACTTGTTCATTCATATTATCGTGCATAGCAATATTACAAGGTAAATGCTTCTCCACACACCTAAATCTACTGTGCATTTCTTCTTCGTTGTACCGACTACTTATGTGCACTATTCTGGCGTTGTGCACCAATATCCACTATGCACAGTTTCGATACTGCGCACCAATATTCCACATGCATTTTCATCCTATGCATGCACCATGCCAAGTTTAACATACTCCTTTGCACTCAAATATCTGTGCATACTACTGAATACACCATCGCGAAACAACTTATACTCATACTTATGCGTGTACCAACAAAACTCCTCTGCGTTAAGAAATACTTGTGCACCCCATGCACACCTTATTATGTGTGTGTTTACTGTGCAAGGTTAATTTCAGTGCGTACATGTACACATAATAATATTCCACGTGGTGCCACAATTTACAGTGCACATTGGCACGCCACGGTTTCCTGCGAGGTACGAAATTTACCACACGCGCCAGTACGCCAACCTTTTCCAAGGACAATTTATGACTCTAATTTTGGTCACTTCGAAGTTACTTTTCTATGAATATTCACTTTGATTGCACCCTTTTGGTCCATCCAAGTTCAGTGTTGAACTGAGGCTCTGATACTATACTGTAACGATCCCCCCCGACCATCTTGAGGCCAAGGTATGCCACTTCAGATCAACCACTCATGCTCTGACGCCAATCGGTAACATTCCCAACCATCATGATGGGAACATGATACTCTAGGGAACTCTTTCGTTCCCATACTGCGGAACATACAGTAGCATACCCAGTAGTCAACTAAGTAATGCCACCTAAATTTAATCTTTAGACTACATGCAACTAAAACATATACATACAGCATGCTCACAGAAGATTTACATCTAAACATACACAACAATTACTTTCTGTAACATATGAATTTTATATTAAAATAACAGTAATTACCAATATGCATCATTTACAGGAAATTACCCATGAGAACAAAATCATTCATAGTCACATATATGATAAAATTGTAACATGGGCATGTAAATAACAAACATCATATCCATATTTCATAAAATTGGTACTTATCTTAAAAAGAATGTCACCAACTACTTACAGACCATCCATGAACCTCCCAGCCATAGATTACACTATTCATCACTCTCAACAATGAATCACCCCCGACCTGGGATTGAACTCCACCCAGGGTAAAGGGATTCCTATGTAGGCTAAGGCTCATGGACAACAAGAAAGACATCGTCTCAGGTTTTCACTCAACTAACAACCTACAGCCTCTCATTCCCCACATGCCTATCCCACCCAAGGAAGTGTGCCCCTTCTCTACTCAACAGTCCCTCAGTTTCCCCACTTCCCTTACAGGGATTTAACAACAGGTTGGACCGAACGTCTCAGAGCATTGTAGCAATAGTTTAGCACCAATGGAAATCAATACCCAACACTTCTCTCACTTGGAGAATTTCTCACGGGCCTGACAACCTGCTTCTTCAATCCCTCTCCAAGCTAACCAGGTACACCAACCAAAAGAGATGGGGAAATAGGTTTTGGAAAGGTGGAATGGTTGTCTCAAGGATAACAAAATGTATGAGTGAAAATGGCCATGGATTCATTGACTGGATAACTGAGTGTGTTTTTGGAATCACTGTGAACTCTTTGTCAAACGATGGTCTGCCTGATGGTTTTTTCCCCTTCCCCACCTTCTGTTCGTAAGATATCCCCCCATGAGAGAGAGAGAGAGGGAGGGAGAGATAGAGAGAGAGACCCCTTAGCTAAGTTTCCCCATGATATGAATGCATGTTCCCAACTTGACACTTGTCATATCGGAAGTTACTTTTTTCCACTTGTCCCCAACTTGGGAACTTAGGATAAAATTATCCATACTTTATGTTTTGGGAAATATTAATATAATATTCCTTGACTTTTGGCCATCCCTTTCCCTAACTCATGAGTTTCAGTCCCCCATCTTTTTATAGTGGTCGGTCTGCATGCAGTGATGTATTTTATATTAATCATGAGTTCATGTACAAAGTAGGCGCATTGGCCCTTAAACATACAAGTGCGCTGGACTAATTCCAAGACATAAGCATTCTAGCTTATAATACTGGCTCACTAGCCTATAATGCATATTATATACACAGAGGTTTGCTGACCTTAATATTGCATGCACTTAGTTACTGCGCGATGTATCCTCTGTCTTTAAGGTTGCGCGCACATTAGTTACTGCACGCGGTATTCTGAAATGTGTACATGACATCCCTTTACTGCGCGGTATATTCACACACCATGCCATGAAAGGTGTATTACAAAATGATGTCTAAACAACTCACTAGCTTAAATATACTTGGATTATATTTACATTTGGATTCGGTCGAGGGATATTACAACAAGAAGCTTCTAAAGCTAATCCATCCCCTTCTCAACAAGTCTAGTCATATTGGGTAATTCATTTTTGTTTGCAGTGGGACCTTCAAATCCTTAGGTGTGGGGGTAATGTTGGGCTCATGTTTTTGTTTTGTTTTTATGATGATTGAATCCTTTTTGTACTAGTATTATATATGTTATTAACCATTTTGAAAAAAATTTCGAAGGATTTTGTATCAATTCATCATGGATTTATAACAGGTATGTGTAATTGATGTTTTGCAATGGTTTTGAGTTAGATTCAGTTTTATTTTATGATTATGAGGATCTAATGCGCGATCTGTGTGTCATAAGGAAAATTCACAATGCAATTTTCCATCCGGTAGCTCGTTTGACACTTCATCCAACACCCGATGCAGTACTTCATCTGGCACTACATCCAACACTTGGAGCGTAGGCAAGTTGGAGATTGTTGCATTGGCGGTCTGTGTTGGGAAAATTAGTGACCTGCGTTTTGTCCCCCTAGTGGCCTCCATTTTCTGAGCTCTTTAAATATCAGATTATTCACTTATGCTAATCGTTGAGTGGCTTGTTCAGTTTCTAGAAGTTAAAGGTTGTTAGAGTGCATTTAATAGGATTTACCACTTTTAGAGGAGGTTGACCCTTCCAATGGTCGACCTCTTGAATTGTAATCATTATAAATAAAACCAATAGTTGCCATACCAAAGACAAGAACTGTTAGAATACATTTTGTTGTGTAATTGAGACATCTTTGCAAACTTGTGTTAAGACTACGTTTTTTAATTTAATGATAGAACTGTGTTGATTGAGTTTGTGATTTGTTTTTGAGGAGTAGCCACGACCTGTTGGGGGGGGCACCAGTGGTTTGGGTGAATACTTAGATAGATAGATTGCATATTTCAGTTGTGTAGTTACAATTTACTTTATTTCCCTGTTATATGTGTTTTTTCATTTTAAATATTGTATTTGGTGTTCATCATTTAATTGTTTAATTTCCCTTTTGTAGGTTGCTTGTATGAGATATTTGTTTATTATGCTGTGCCTTTTATTTCTTAGTAAATGGCTTGCAAACTACTAACTTAGTTGGCATGTTAAAAGTTAAATTTATTTCTGCAGGTTGAAACATAGTAGTATTTAGAACAAAGTACTAGTTTAAGACAAAGCTTCTTTTGCAAGTTTCGATGGATCAATAATTGTAAATGTTATTATTTGATTTAATTCTCAGTTTTAGTTATGCTCTCATGAATCTATTTTGTTTATCAATCTTGTTTTAATGTGCTAGAATAGAATTAGGGTTTGGATTATGTTTTTTACAAGCATTCTAGTTTGCAATGTGCTTTTTAATGATAGAATTAAGCTTAGTTTAATTTATGAAATCTCAGTTTTATATACGAGTTATGATTTTAATTAGAAGTTTGAATTTGAATTAAGTTTTTAATCATAAGTTTATAGCCTTGTGAATTTACTTGAGTTAGCATAAGAGTGCATTTGAATTAAGTATAATAGTGTTTTCTTATCATCGATGATTGATGTATGAAATTGAGAGACCACGTGGATTTTCAGGATAGCTAATATTTCTTCTATGATGGCTAAGATTTTGTTAGATTTATTGATTCATACTTTTCATTTCTCCATAAAAGTAAATATTGAATTCATTCCCCTTGAGCTATCACTAATCGTTAGATGTCATAATGATGTTATTAGGCACCAGAGACATAATCATCATCTTTGATTTTCTTGTTATTGCAAATTAAGAATAGTTTTGATTAACCTCTAAATAATGTCATGATGCTTTTGATTAAGTAGGTTAAGATTTCCCTTTGTAGATTATAAATGATTACGAGTTTTGTTTTAAGAATAGAGTTTACTTGCTGAATAGTTTCGATGAGTTTACTTGCTAAATAATTTAGTGATAGGTTAGTTGTTTGATTCCTTATTTGCTTAAAGATAAAAGATAAAAGTAGTTTACTTGATGTTACTCATTAGATTAAATAGATTAACTTGTTCAAATTAGGTTTTGATATGCTTCTTTAGGAAAAATCCATCGATCCATTGTTTAAAGTTGCTTAGGGTAAATAGTTCAAGTTCTTTAATAGGATTTGTTAATTGATAGTCATTGCTTAACTAGATTAATCCTTAGATAGACCATTCCCTTAGATATAAAATACTTCCTATAGATTTTCTTCCTTGGCACATACTCATCCGGATTTATGAATGAACACAATGAAATACATAAATACACATAAACACAGAGATGCAGTGGAAGTAAAACTTCATTTCATTAACAACAAATGACTAAAATATTCTTACAGATAGAATGGAAATAAAATAGCTTGGGTGCTGGTAGCTTATCTCTAAGAAGATATGTGGCGGCTACTGGCCTTTGAACTCTGTGTTACAATGAGGCTCAAAGGCCTATATATTATTGAGAAACAATGGAAAACCCTAAACATCCAAAAACCTAACCCTAGGAGATGAAACACCAGAATATGGGCCCCGTTGGGGAAAATTGGTACATCAACTTCCCGAGGTCATAACTTTGGCATACTATCTCCGTTTGACGCACATGATACATCATTAAAAAGATCTATCAGAGGACTACACTGTCGATAGTGAATATTGAGTTCATAACGGATTCATATTTGCAGGAGAATTCATGCCCAAAAAATGTCGTTTAGGGCCTCAAAACGGCTCCGAAAGTTCAGGACCCGAAAAACTGCTAAAAATAGTAAATTGTGCTACAATTAAGGAAAATGAAAAACTGAAAGAAACAATGGTGTGGGTCCAAGTGGAATAGGCAGGTGGCCACCAATATCCACCTGGATCATTCCTCCCCCCTTAGGAAGCAATGGTCCCCATTTCATTGAGTTCCTCCATGAGATGAGGAAACTTCTGCTGAACTTGGTCCCTAGTGAGCCACTTGCCATGGTGAAGGAGTTGGCTTGCTTTGACAACTCGATATAGTTGGATCCTATGTTTTCAGGTGTTCTTGATCTGTGTGTCCATAATCCAATTAGTTGTGGCTTGTTCCATGCAATCTGGGTTTAACTCTATTGGTGTGAGTTGTTATGCCATGTCGGATGTGTCCAGTATAGGTGGAAAGTAGGGTCGAAGGCGGTCCACATTGAACACTGGGTGCAGACCAAGGAATGGTGGAATACTGAGCTCAAAGTAATTTTCCCCTACAGCCTTGGTGATGGTGTATGGCCCATATCAGAGCGGGCAAATCTTGTAGTAGGGTCCAGCAAGGCACTCCTTTTGCAAATGTAGCCACACTTTGTTGCCCACCTGGAAGTTGTGTGGCACCTAATGTTGATCATGTCACTTCTTGTACTTAGCATTGGCTCCATCCAAGATGTCATGAACCTATTAGAGAATGTGTTGAATGCACTCAATGAAGTTGTTTTCCTTGTCAGTTTCAAACTGGACATGGGTTGAATCTGCCTGAGTAGCCGCAAATGGCATGGCTACGTCAATGGGACATAGTGGATGGAATCCCAAGCCCACTTGAAAGGGGATGTGGCTAGTTGAGCTATGGAGAGCCCGGTTGTAGTTGTGTTGTACATACAAGAGGCTCTCATCCCATGTGAGTGGATGCTTTGAGTTGTACATGCGTAGAATGTGTACAATCATCTGGTTGATGACCTCTGTTTGGCCATCAGTTTGCGGATGGAAAGATGTGGACTTGGTGAGCTTGGTGTCTAGCATCGACCAGAGGCTGGACCAAAATGTAGTGAGGAACATGTTGTCCCGATCTGAGATGATAGATTGTGGGATCCCAAAGTGTACCCACACTCATTCAAAGAAGAGTTTAGCAGTGGCTTCTGCTGTGATATTCTTCTTGCAGGCCATCATAATGGACATCTTCGAGAATCTGTCGACGACCACAAAAATATAGTCATTTAGATGCTTAGTAGAAGGAAGGTCTGACATGTAATCCATGGATATGGATTCCCAAGGTTGACTAGGGGTAGGCAGCAGAGTATAGAGGCCTTGCTTCTTGATGGTTGGTTTGGCAATGGCGTAAGTAGTGCAGGACTTGATGTACTTCTCGACATCTTGTTGAAGGTTTAGCCAATAGAAATACTTTTGCAGTACTACCACAGTTTTCTCGACCTAGAAATGCCCAACGACTCGATTGTAGTGTGCCTCCCAAATCATCTTGGCACACTCGCTTGAAGGAACACAAATATGTCCCAGGTGACATAGGAGGGCATCCTGGAGGTGAAAATTAGGAAATTTCTTACCCTCCAAGAGCGTATTGTATGTGTGGCCGAATTCTGGATCACTTTTGTAGAGAAGTGGCCAATCAGAAGTCTCATGCCCACAAGATTTGAGCACCATGGCTAGTGCCATGATAGGGGGTCGACTAAGGCAGTTTGCAACATTATTGGTGCTTCCTTTCTTGTACTTAATGTTCAAATGAAACTATTGCAGCTATGTGGACCACTTCTGATGGCGATCATTGTGCAACTTTCCTTATGTCTATATGAATTGCAAGGGTCAGTGGTCTGTGTGGATGACTGTTTCCTTTCGCAAAATGTAATGCTTCCATTGTCGGAAAGCCTGCACAATGGAATACATCTCTTTGTCATAAGTGGGGTACTTCCGAACTGTGTCGGAAAGTGTCTCACTATGATATGCCACTAGATGCCCCTATTGAGTAAGGACTACCCCAATAGCATAGTCAGAGGCATTTGTCTTGATCTCAAATGGTTTTTGCAAGTCTAGTAATGTGAGCACTGATGCAAAGTAGAGGCAATGCTTCAAATTATCAAACTCCTTCTATTGAGATTTAGACCAAAATAATTTTTCTTTCGCTCCTCCCTTGGTGACTTGACTCAAGGGCCAAGTGATATGAGAGAATCCCAACACAAACCTGCGGTAGAAATTGGCAAGACCCAAAATGCTGCGAAGATTTGTTAGGGTGGTTGGGGCTGGCCAATCCCGAATGACTTGGATCTTGGCTGGATCCACATGCACCCTCTGCTCATCAATGATGTATCCCAGATACTGAACCTAGGTCATGCCAAAAGTTCACTTCTCCAAATTGGAACACAACTTGTGTTGTCGTAGTGTTTGGAGAACTTGTCGGATGTGGTGGAGGTGCTCTTCCCAAGTCTGGCTGAAGATAAGTATGTCATCCAAGTACACCACTACAAATGAGTTGGTGAATGGTCGCAAAATGTTGTCCATTAGTCTCATGAAGGTTGTAAGGGAATTCATCAACCCGAAAGGCATGACCAACCATTCGAAAAGGCCCTCCTTGTATTTGAAGGAAGTCTTCCACACATCAGAGGGTTCGATTGGTACCTAGTGATACCCAGACTTCAAGTTGATCTTGTTGAAATATTTCACCCCCTTGAGTTGGTCCAGAATGTCATAAATCTATTGGGATTGGGTACCTATTCTAGACAATGATCTTGTTCAGTGCCCGATATTCAATGCAGAGTCTCCAAGTCCCAGCCTTCTTCTGCACCAGCACGATCGAGCTCCCACAGGGAAATGAACTCGGTCATATGTGACCTTTCTACAACAGCTCCTAAATATGCCTCTTGATTTCGTCATTCTCTAGAATAGAGCATCGATAGATTGGTCCATTGGGCAGCGATGCACCTGGGGTCGGATCGATGGGGTTCTTGACCTGACAGTGTAGAGGCACCCATGTGGGGGAGGTGAAGATGTCCTCGTACTACTCCACAAACTTATCCATCTATTGTTGTCATGTAGAGGGGCCCTGTCTGGAGGTCATGACCACAGTATTCTTCTTTCCCCGAGGGAGGATCATCAGGAAAACAAATTTCCTAGTTTTGGCAATGATCTTACTGCATTTTTTTGCAGTAACCAAAGAGATGGTTGTAGGCAGTGTTATTTCTGGTATCCTGTACAGCTTATTTCCCAAAGTAATAATAACAACATGAGGTCTATACTCATACACAACATGTCGCTTCCACAAGTATGGTTGGCCTAATAATACATCAAAAACATCAAGAGGATAAATTTCACATAATACCTCATCTGTGAAGGGATTGATTCTGTAGGAAAGGCAACATTGTTGGCTTACGCGGAGGTCCCGTCCTTGGTGCAGCCACCCGATGGTGTATGGTTGTGGGTGTGTTTTGGTCGGAAAGACCAACAATTTCACAACCTCTACTGAGATGAGGTTCTTCTAGCTCCTACTCTCGATAATGAACTACAACGAGGAACCCTTTACCCACATCTGGGAATGGAAGAAGCACTCTGCCTCCTATGGATATTCTGGTTCCTTATTCTTGATCTTCATGGTGGAAACGATGGCATTGGGCTCCACATCGATAATCTTCTTTCCCCTGTCATTCCCCTTGTCAGGTTCTAATTCAGATTCGGAGCCTGCATCCAATTCAGAAGCCTTCAACTTGGCTACTAGTGACTGCTTGGCCCGACACTCACTTGTGTTGTGAGTGGAGCTCTTATGGAACTCACAACACTTCCCCGTGTCCTTTTTTGGCTTCTTGATGTTGTTCTTTGCTTGAAAATTTGGTAGGTTGTCCTGGGCCTCCTTGCCTTGGCTTGATCCTTTTTTCAGCGGTTTGGGGGTACCTTTCCCTTGCTTCTGATTCGCAGACCCAAAGTCTCTCTTCTTCTATTTGAACTTCTACTCAATCTTGGCAGCATACCATTATGTCGCACCAAGCGAGGAGATGTCGAGAAACTCCATTTCCTCCTGAATGTATCTATGAAGACAACTGTGGTACTTTAACACAAAATGTTTCCCCAAATATTTGATACCCAAATTTGTGCGTAGGGTATGGAATAGATTCTTCAACTCATGCACATCTTGGTCCCTTTGTTTCTGCAGTGTAGTCCATTGTATGTATTTGTCCTAATAGCTCCCCACGGGATAATATTGTTCCTTGATGGTGTCTTAGAAAGAATTCCAAGTGGGTGTGACCGAGAATAGAGAGGGTTCCCCCTTGCTCTGTTGCTCCCAGTAGGTTTCCCACCAATCCTTGACATGGGGGGCGACTTTAAGGAGTGGAAAAATAATCCTTTCTCGGCCAGAAAAGTCATGAACTGAGAAATATCCTTCTAACAAATTCAACCATCTATCAATGACATATGCATCTATTTGGCCCTCAAATATGGGAATTTCAAAGTTTACTTGTACCTTAAAAGGAGTGGCACCTCCAGAGTGGCTATTAGATGTAGATGCGTTGTCAGTGGGCAGTCATTGAAGGATCTGGGCAAAATTGCCCATCATTGCACTCCTTTGTTTCTCGAGGGCCTCCTCGAGCAATAATTTGATAGGATATCCTGCTCCCTCATCTTTCTTTTCTTCCCCCATGGGCGACTGTCGGGGTTTGCGAGGTTGATCTTGCAACGATTCAACCAGATCGAGCCCTAACTCCCTATACCCCAACCTCGTTGGGTACATGCAAAGAAGGATCGAGAAATAACAGACTGCTCTGATACCACTAATCTAGATTTATGCAAGAACACAATGAAATACAGAAATACACATAAACCTAGAGATGCAGTGGAATCAAAACTTCATTTCATTAACAACAAATGAATGAAATATGCTTACAGATAGAATGGAAATAAAATAGCTCGAGCGTTGGTAGCTTATCTCTGAGAAGAGATGTGGTGGTTACTGGCCTCTGAACTCTATGTTACAATGAGTCTCGAAGGACTATATATTATTGAGAAACAATGGAAAACCCTAAACATCCAAAAACCTAACCCTAGGAGATGAAACACCAGAATATGGGCCCTGTTGGGGTAAATTGGTACATCAATTTCCCGGGGTCATAACTTTGGCATACTATCCTTGTTTGATGCACATGATACATCATTAGAAATATCTATCCAAGGAATACACTGCTAATAAAGAATATCGAGTTCGGAACGGACTCATATTCTCTAGAGCATTCATGCCCAAAAAATGTCGTTTAGGGCCTCAAAATGGCTCCGGAAGTTCAGGACTTGAAAAACTGCTAAAAATAGTAAATTGTGCTACAATTAAGGAAACTGAAAAATTGAAAGAAAAAATGTTGTGGGTCCAAGTGGAATAGGTAGGTGGCCACCAATATCCACCTGGATCACATACAATGCTACAACTCTAAGTTTACTTACCCCGGGTTGACAATTTAATTGAGGGATTTAGTGCATATAGAACACCCATCAACCACAGACAATTGTTTTGTATATTTTCACATGGATCTATAGTGTAATTCTATTGGCAGCCATGTATGCAAAGTTAGTGAAGAATGTAATAAGCAACTAGTTCTTCCAGCTGGTTCCCCATCACTCCACTTCTGGGTTGTTTATAATGTATTTCAGCCATCGCAAATACTCCTCTAACCTCACACATTAGGGGGAATCTGTTATAGCAGTATTTTCCTCACTCTATTCAATCTTGCAAAGAAGGCCTTTTTCCATTTCCCTATGCAAACTTATCATACATGTTTGTAAATCCCAGAGATAAAAAATATATTTTTTCCACATGTACGCACCTTGCCTACTATACAACATGGGTATATGCAAGATGCACCACTACAACCCACATACATCGGTATTTGTGACCAAAAATGAAAATTGGTGTCGGGTTTCCATGTCACGATAGGAGATCTATGATGCTTGGCCTTCCATATACTGGAAACATTCCGACTCAGGCCTTCAGTTCCATTTGAAGGCTATAAATGGGCCAATTCGGAGCTATGGAAAAGAGGAGAAAGAATTCAACTTTGAGAGCAAAGTTACTCTGGAGAAATTACTTACTTCATATTGAGTCTGCATCCCTTTGTCCTTTAAGTCTAAACACAATTTTCAGCCCCCAAGCTCTTCCCTTATTTGATTGAGAAAGTCATTGTCTATCTTCTATGAGCTTGCCTTTGGTGGAGGATTGAAGTGGTGGAGGCCCAACTAGAAGGAACTTAGTTTCTCAGTTCTGAACCATGCCGACATGGAAGTTTATATAAATTTTCACTTTTGTTGATCATATATTAATAAAAATACTATTTTCCCATCCAGTTGATATCTTGTAAATATTTGAATTATTATTCCATAGGCGTATTTGTCATGTTTATTAATGGATTGTTCTATTGAATGTGCTAACGTCATTTATTATCACCATATGCTTTCTTTTCTTGGTTGTTGAGGACTATTTGCAGGTATATTGATTTGGGTCAAGTGCTTAATGGTGGACTTCATTGAACGTCTGGATGAGATAGGAATTTTATCTTTCCTTGCTAGCATATTTGTTTACATAGAATAATTGAGAATAGAGTTGATTTCTGCAGTCATTTCCATTTGTTGTGGTTTACCCTATCCATAGAGAGATTTTCCTCATAATGCCACTCCAACAATTGTTGCAACTATTTCTTCATTTTGTTGGCTTCTAGAACAAATTGTCTATAAACCCCAATATTTGGTAATGGGGAGTTAGGAAAAAAATCGATCTCATGCTCCAATTACCTCCTAGGAGGAATTCCTTTAGGCTCTTGGAACACTCCTCTGTATGCCTACAACAACTTCTACAACTATTTTTTTCCAATTTTTAGTACATCCCTCCAGGGATCCCTTTACTCTTGTTGATTCATGACCTGGTTGATTCTCTCGTAAGAAAAGGAAACATACTTCTTAATTGAACTAATCAACTTTTTTATTTTTTTGGAACTTACCAGTGAGATATTCGACTTACCTTTATATGCATTAATGTTGAAATAATCCCCATCCTTGATAAGGCGATACTGGTTTTCTCTCCTCATGAAGATTGCATCCCTCATATACATTTAGGGGCTTCCAAACACTACACCACTTACATCAATGGGGAATTACATCTAACTCCACTTCGTCGATAAAATATGCACTTTGTATGTAGTTTCCAATACTTTATTTAGTGTGATCATCTATATTGCAATGGTTACAGTGGTTACTTGGATCCTTTCATTTATGTGTATTGGTTGTTGTCTTCTTATCCTTCCCTTTCCACTTCTTCTGTCCTTCGTTGGAAGTGCCTTCGTGCTCATTTTGTTTGGAACCACTAGGTTTTCCTTTATTCTGGCCTATATTTTATAGATATTTTTCTTGCACAGAGGCCTCATGAGGGATAATTTTAAGGATAAAAATTTATATTAAAATATAGAAACCTTGGATAATCTTACTAGTCCTTTATATGCAAAATGCAAAATGTTTGGAGATAGTTATGCAAAAATATTCAAATTTCTAAGGAATTTGTATAGTTTCTATAAAATTTTGCGATTTTTAAGGTAAAATCATTTTATTCTATGGAATTTGGGTGAATCAATTTTAGAAAAAATGGAAATTAATGAATCTTTTTTGGGAAAAACCATGGAAAATTAGCCCATTGGAAAAATTTAGCCCCTAAAATCACGTATGGGCCTCATCAACCATCCTTGGATTCAATATCATCACTTGATTTTGGAAATGACTATGTAGAACCCCTAGATACTTGAGGATTACATTTGGGTTCTTGGGAGAGATACCTAGCATGATAACCATCTTCTTAAATTTAATGGTGTACTCATGTACACTCTTCCCTTGCATTTTCGTGAAGTAATGCCAACAAATCCATTGGTCCTCTACATACCAATAAGGTAGGATTGGGACTTAATGAGGTTTTTGAAATCCTCCCACTTAGTTAATGGTGGATGAGTGACCACCCTCCATCCTAAGTGTCTCTATGTGAATTTTTGACCAAGCTAATGCATAGCCCTCTAGTTTTAGTCTGTAAAAAAAAATGTTTTTCTCTTCCTCTATATGGGTGACACTAAAACAAACCTCTAATTGTTGCAAGAAATGATTCAACTTTACTGTATCGATCTCACCTTAGTATGGCTTGATATCCACTTTTTCTTCCATTTTAAATAAGGACCATGAAGGGGTAATGGGACTGGAACATGGTTACCATTTCTTGGGCTCTTTCCTCGACTCCTTTTTTGTGTATTCATTTTCTCTCAATTTCCCCTCTAATCTAATATTTGAGTTAGAGCCTCCAGCCTCCCCAAATAGTTAGATCTTGATTGGTAGAGCCGTCATGACGAGGGCCATATTGAAAGAGATATAAGTGACTTGATTTTCCAGCCATGCAAATATCTCTTCTATTGGCTCTCAAGGATTGTTGTGAATATATTCATTTGTCATTATTAGGGTTCTACAACTTTCTTGTTTAGACAACTCATGAATCCTGCAACTTTCCACAAATTCCCCAAAGAAAAATTCTCTAATACCAATATGATTTGTAAACATATGTGGATATTCCACTAGAATAACTCATCACAATAGATCTTATAATATTCTAAAATATTAGACTATGAAGACTGTTTTTCCTTAGATCCCAGATTAATTAATTACTAGAATTGCTTCAATTTATGAAAATAACTAAATACGAAAATGAGAGAAGAAGAAAAAATGTGAAAACCATCCACACAATTGAACACAAGATGTATTGTTGGAAACTCAGTACATGAGAAAACCTGACTAGAAGGTGAGACCTATGCTCTACTTTCTTTTCTTCAGTTATGGAAAGTAATTACATAGAAGAAGGCACTCACTATGGAGATGGCTTTGACATTGTGGTATGAACGAATAATATAGAAAATCTTACCTCTTTTTTTATGCTCTAAAACTACCTCTCTTTGGATGCTCTCTGGGAGGAATAACTTTCACATATGAACTCCAATTGAGGCGATTCTTGCATCGTTGGAAAGGTCTTAGTGTGTAGAATATGACATATTCCTATAGAGTTGGTTTGGACCAAAAAAAAATGTCATTTTATGCCTCAAAGTGGCTCTATAATATTTCATATGGTTTATGGACCCCAATTTTCCAAATTGGGACCTGCCACTAAAATGGCTCTGCAAGCTGATTTCCCTGGGTTTTTCGACCCAAAAGGTACTGAGATAGATGAAACAATTATATAATGATCCAATATAGATCAAAACATATATTTCTCCTCTAAATAAATTTGCTAACATATGTCTACTTATGTCAAAGTGTAATAGTTTTAAGATTCGCCCATCTCAACTCTCAGAAAACATAGAAAATGAAGACTTGTGCATTTTATCAATTGTGCATGTTTCTCATGTCTTCAAAACCACAACGTCTTTTAACTTGAATCCCATGATAACATCAAATTAACATAAAAAATTGTCTTGAAGAGGTAATCTGTTAGTTACATGGTGTCTATGATTAGTGTGAAAATATTTAAATTCATAAACATATGGTGGTACCCATAATTAAGAGATCTATTCTTACAGTCTGTTGAGGAAAATATATGAAATGATCTTACTCAAGCATTTTCAGATCTTACTTGGATAAAGAAAGATAAACGGGAATATCTCCCTATGTTTATAGCCATCAAAATTTGTATCATAATTCACAAGTATTGATTACAAGTTCTTAGGTTGATTTTTTTTTTATAAATGAAAGCTTGCTGGAAAATTCATTATTGATGTAATTTTCTGAATATAACAGATGCTGAAATAAATATAGAGACAAAATTAAAGACACCAAGTCAATAATAAAAAAATATGAGACATAAATAAATCATTTATTTCATTCCAATTTATCAAAAGAATCGTTCTCTTTACAAAATTCCCTGAGGAAGTTTTGGACCAAAGTCAAACTTAGATGTCCCCGATGAAAACCATACAAAAGGAATTTTGACAGAAAGTAAAAAACTGAACTTTAAAAGCTGAATCATCTTGCAAAAGATTTCTTCCCACTCGACTCTGCACAATAGCCTTTGTCAGTCACGAAACTTAATTCACAAAAAGACAAGTCTACACAGACTATCAAAGATAGATCAACACCTCCGAAAAACATGTGTCTGAATGATGTAATTTAACACTGAATCTTGTTGTCTACAATAGGACCCTGCTATCATAAAAGAGAATTAGGATTCCAATGAATTAAATAATGAATGAAAATTGAATTATCTCAATAAAACTCAAAGAGCAGACCTTAGTATGCTTCTCCTTCTATTCTCCTCTTGTTCCTCCTTTTCCTTTTTCCTTTAAGCAATTAGAATTAGTTGAAGTAGTTGAACTACTTCTTTAGTTAAGTTAACTAAAACTCAACCAACTTTTCAGTTAAGGGGGAAAAGTAATAAAATCATAATAAGGGTTTTTAATAAATAATAACTAGTAGGTGGGACCCCTTGTGACTCCCTTTAGTTCTTTAACAAACATAGCACAATTAGTTAATCAATCAAAACATCCCTCCTTGTGACTCCCATCATCACTCTCATATTTTGACAATTTATATCAATGATAATTGAAATTATTTCCAAAAATATATTATCCATATATCCAAAAAATAGTGTGTTGTCAAAAATTTTAGAAGTCAAATGTTCTCAACAATGAATGAATAAAAACACTTAAAACCCATATTTTCCACTCTTTGAGGCAATATTTTCCTTGTTGTTATTGTCACCCTTTGATCTCTCTGAATTTTCCTTAGGTTGTGTGGAGCCTTTAGGCCTAATCTCACTGATCACATGAGAGAAATCATCTCTCAAATGCATGTGGGGGGACATGGATTTGGCAGAGTCATTTGAGGGTGAGGAGGGGGCAGCAATGGCTTTTCCTTTGTCAGGGGTATGGTGGGCCTCAATTTTTAACCTTTTTCTCACATGGGAATACTAAACTGGTGAGTGGACATGGGAAGCTTGGACAATTTGATTAACATGTGGAGGAGTAGGTAGAGACAAGTTAGGCCAGCCATGATGTTGGGAGATTGTCGGGTGGACAATCTCTTTCCATCCATCATTTTCAAGGACTTTAGGTTGTAGTGAGACATGAGGGGGAACTGGGATACCAAGGACATGTGGGGATTGGAAGGGAGGCCTTTCTGGCCTAGGTTGGACCACTCCTTGCCAAATCCAGTTGAAAAATCCAGCTTGAAATAGTTGTCCCAACTCTTGAGAGTCTCCATCAAAATGTATAAAGAACCTTGGCCTTCTAGGGCCCCTGTTCCAATTTCCTCTTCCTATGTTGCCCTGACGATGGCTACCTCTGCTGAAAAAGTTCATTCCTATATGCATTATTGATTAGAAAATAGTTTCTTCAACAACCATACATGACAACTCTTTTAAATATGAAACAAAATTCGGCTCAGTAGCATATCCGACTCATGCAATCCAATCCATACAAATATTTTAATACTTGTCAATGAACAGGGGGTGAATAAGGGTTATGGGATATGTGAGGGATTGTATTGAGCGAAAAGTGTTAAAATGAGGGGGGATATATCATGATTACTGCTCACAAATCATCAAACAATCAATGGTAAATCAAAAGAATATATCACTATGATTCATCCCTGTGTGATCCTTGAACTGTCATAATACAAAATTTATCTTAACTATAATTAAATTTTAAGAACAAGGAGTTTATAGTGAATATGGGAAGGCGAGGGGAGTTGTAATGTGCGAAAAAGTGAAAGAATGGTAGGGAAAAGAATGGATATTGTTCGTAAAACTAATTAAGTAATCCATAAAAAACAACTCTGTATTCAATACCGGGATACCAATACCAATTAACAATTCCAGTGTGTCAAAAATTGGTCACTGTCCCACATTCAATTCTTCAAACTTTTTCAATCAACACAGTCTATATTCATACTCAGAATCACTACGCCTTTCAACCTTCCTGTTAATATAATTCTTGTTTCTTTTCATTTCCTTCTCTTTTTTATTTAAAATGAAATCAAAAGGAAAACACAGTTATATTTTTTCATCTTTGTCCAACATATATTTCTGTAGAATATCAACCACTACCCATAATTCATAATTTCCCAAATCAAACATAGACACAATTCTTTCCCGACTTGAACAAACTTTTTTAAAACTTGCTCGATTTCATTCTTTTGACAATATTAACCAATAAAACTTGCAATGAAACCAAAATACAAAACCCATGCTGGTGCAATAAAACAAAACAATGCACTATGTCTACATAAACCATACACAGTAAAAAACCAAGCCACAACCATCATTTTCCCCAACTTGCAATGATCTTGATCGAGACTAATCAGACACACAGCAGCCACCAACTACAATTTGACACCACATTGTAGGAACACAATGTCCGAAGCATAATGAAAAGAGGCAACCCTCTGACTGTACATTACCATTTACTCCTAATCAACCAATTTAATAAAAAACGAGCTAGGTTATCGATGCAACTATCACAACAAAAGGAGGCAACCTTTCGACTGTACACCAATTCTCATCCCCAATTACAACTTCCCAACAACCCGATCAAACAGAGATGAGACAATACTCAAAGCAACTGTCATAACCACTCAACCAACTTATGACAGTCAACAAGATACCTGACAAGAGTGCCAATGGTTGGGGTTATCAAAATCGGGCTCTATAACCCTAAACACAAGAAATAATCAAGAGTTTGCTCGGTCACCAAAACATAAAGAGAGTGGAGGTCGAAAATAGTAGGTAGAAAACCTTCGAAACAAGCATGATGGAACCACATACTTTTATAACTCTCAGATTGCGTAATAGTGTGATAGTTCAACACTGGGTAGGGTAGGCAACGATGCAGAGGAGAAAAGATTGTTCACCAGACAGTAAAAAATACCAAGAACGCACAAAGTCACAACCCTCGCACTTTTGTCAAGAGACAAACCAATTTATAACAATGCCAATGGAAATGCAGACCCCAGGTATTACCAACAACCATAAAGCATACTTCTTGGCATAATGGCCACCCCATAACCAACTGTGTTGATGCCAATACCACAAGAATAAGCCCATGACCAAGTGAATAACCCATGACCATGGCTCTGGAAGATACACAGTGACCAAAAGGTAGTTCGAAACATACACAACAACCCCATAGCAGCTGAATACAACCAGATATGGTTACCATAACTGTGAGGAGGCGACCAACAAGACTAAACAGAGCGAAACCCTCCAAAAAAATGCCCATAACTACTTAAAACAACAGAGAGCTATCATATTTTTCACCACACAGTACAACCAATGAAATCATAACTTCAACAACCAATTCATTCATTTGCAACCGAATAACACACAGTCATTTCAGAGAAAATACCCACATGTTTACATAGTTGCCAATCTCGGGAATACACAAACCAACACATTATTGAGCCATTTTTCATTTCATGCACATAGCGAAATTCATGGATGGCCGAAAAGAACCATACATGTAACCAATGGATTTAAAAGAAATGTGAGTTGGTCAAGAAGTTTCTTCCAGGCTTGAATCTTGGAGCTTAACCACAAAAAAACTAAATGAAACAATAACCATGTTAGGGTGACAGCTTAGTGGGAGAAGTATGGAGTGATGTGCATTTACTGCATGTTGCTTCCATCTTCCACCCCATTCAATTTCATAGTACATGCCATCCAGCCAAAAACCATACCATTAACAATGCCATTAATTCCATGCATTGAAACTTGCGACATATTGCTTGCCAATTGCGCCACCCCAATCCATATTAACCATTTCCCAAAACCATACCATACCATATATCAAATGTGCCCAATATAACTCAATATAGTTTGTATATCCACTAACATTGCTAGTTAGGATTAATACTAACTTCCTTTTATTTCATTTGCACATAACCTCTTAACATAGTATAGTATAGTTCATTTCCTTGAATTTTTTTTTCATAAGTTTCTTTCCATTGCTTTTGTTTCATGTTGTTACTAACATGTGTATTGTGTAGGTGTAACAGGTAATGAATCATGGAGACAACATCAAATGTAACAACAATAAATATATGCCACTCATAACATAGAATTTTGATCTTAGAATAAGGAAATCATCACATAATATGAATTATCCATCTGCCATTATGTCGCAAATGAAACCAAGACTGCATCATCAACCATATAGAACCTTGTAAGAAGCATCGAAACAACATCATAAAATGTGTGATAAAACTACCTCCGAGCCTCCAGTCTACAAGGGGGTCCCACCTAATAGTATTATATATCATTAGCATAGTTTAAATAATAGGCTTTAGCAATACTTTGCGGGAGAGATTCCTCGTTGCGATTTTAATCGTCAACACAGCCATTGAACTTATTTTTAACATTATGTGTGAATAAGTCTTTTAGATAATATTAGATAGAGATAACTTCTTCACCCAGTGTGCCACCATTTGTCGAGGCCTCAACAAATTCCTTTAATTTTTATAAGAAAATAAAGGGACCCACATTTTGAATTTTGTAAAAACAATGTTTCAGTTGCTTTTGATTTTGTTTTGCTTAATTTGAGAGGATGATTTGATGATTTTATTGATAGAATTTGAATTGATATTTAGGATTTTCGTAATGCATTTTCATCCTTTGAATGAGAATGCAAAGCCTTTTTAATGATTGGATTTGTCCTTGCTCATAAAAAATGGTTTTCCATTGCATTGATTGTTGAAAGGTTTTGGAACAATGATAAAATTAAGTTGCAAATGAGAGAAATATGTTGTGAAGACTTGACATTTATAGGTAAAGAAGAAACAAGTTTTGACATCCAAGAATTAGAGAAAGAAAGGTTTCTATCTTACCTTAGGGTTCGGTCATTCTCTTTGGTAATAAAGAAGTGAAATTTGTTGATGAGTTCTTTGTCATTCTCATGACATTTTCATTTTCAGTGCATGGTATTGATTGATGGTTTCTTTGACTATTTAATGATGGTAGGTTGGATTTGTGTTGATAAATCATTATTGAACCAATACCTCCTTTCATTTTCCATTTACTGAATTCTACACTTTCTTGGAAAATCTATGGTAGGAAATATTTTCATAAACCATTTATCTATTGTTCCTTGCATTTGATAACCTAATCTTATTCTCGAGTTGACGTGAAAATTTTATAAATATTTGAAGGAATGGAAGTGAAGATTTCCCTTGTGTTTCAAACATTTGAAATCAGAAGAAAAAGAGTGGGCAATGAAACATACAAGAAGAACAATATTTTATTTTTATGTTAAATGATTAGACTTTTGGAGTTGAAAAACAAAAAAAAATAGGTGGAAAAAATTCACACCAATGAATGTTCATATATTATTCATGTACCCTCACCATTTTCCCAAGTTGAATGAAAAATAATTTTGAGGTTTGTAGCACATACATCTCCATAGAAATGATTGTTTAATATCATAAGGTAACAACTATTTTGTTTCCAAAGTTAACAAATACAAAAATATATTTGTTATCTATGTTTACCAAAACAATAAGATTTTTGGAATAGCTTATTTGTTATCACATATGCAGGAAATATGTTGAGAAAATGTTTTCATTGATGTAAAAGTGGTAGTGATGATGATGATGTGGTAGTAAGGATAAGGATGTAATAGTGACGATGATGATGTGGTAGTGAAAAAGAGAGATAGTTTGAGTATTGAAGCCATGAATCCAAGTGAAGAAGCATTGAAGCCATGAATCCAAGTGAAGAAGCATTGAAGCCATGAAGCCAAGTAAAGAAGCCTTGAATCCATGAAGCCAAGTAAAGAAGCCTYGAAGYCATGAAGCCAAGTAAATAAGTCTTGAAGCCATGAATCCAAGTAAATAAGCCTTAATATTGTTTGAGTATTGAAGCCATGAATCCAAGTGAAGAAGCCTTGAAGCCATGAAGCCAAGTGAAGAAGCCTTGAAGCCATGAAGCCAAGAGAAGAAGCCTTGAAGACATGTTGATGAAGCCAAGAGAAGAAGCCTTGAAGACATGTTGATGAAGCCTCGAGAAGTCAACATGCAGTATTCAATCCATGAGGACAAGTCAATGTCAAAGCAAATTGAAGAATCCCCTATGCTAATGACGTGTCCACTTGAATCCCCTGAAGATTCGACCATCTCTACTCTGAGAAAACATAGAAAATGAAAACTTGTGCATCTTACCAATTGTGCATGTTTCTCATGTCTTCAAAACCACAACCCCTTTTAACTTGAATCCCACGACAACATCAGATTTTCTCATTTGTTGCATGCTTTGGAAGTTCAAATCGCCAAACCTTCAATGCCATAGTTTGTTGTAAACTTTACTATCAATTTCTATTAGCACACATCCATCCTTTGCTACATTTTCAAGTCTATATGAGAAACACTACATCATTAGTGATCATACAAAGAACATCGTTTAAAGTAAAAAGGGACTTTCATATATAATTCTACTTATGGGCCACAAACTACTACGAGTACGCTTTTGGGAAAGGGACAAAAGGTTGTGGGAAATGGAAAAAAACAATGAAAATCATTTAAAAAATGTTTGATCATTCACAAATTTGCTCATTCTTTTCATTCATCTTTTCCCTTTGCTCATTCTTTTCATTTATCTTTTCCCTTCATTGCAATAGTTGGAGGTTGAGGTGGAACGGTGACATATTTTGTTGTATTGAAGAGCGTTACCGGA
>ML777675.1:5305-18856 GCA_009831015.1 Picea engelmannii
CAGATCGGCCATCTATTGTATTGATCTTACATTGCTCATAATAAAAGGTCAGATCTTTGCTTGTGATTCTACATCTTGAATATATTGTGATCTCCATGTGTTGATGAATCTTGTATGCACTTAATAACTCAATAAATCAGTAGCAGTTAGTGATTCCAAGAAATAATTTGGCTTGGGATCATTACAGTCTCCTACCAAAAATCATAGGAGATATGGAGTGGATGAACTGAAGAGAGAAATGAACAGGGTTAAACCTCCAAGAACATAAGAATGAGGAATATGCTGAGACATGGTTTCTTGGCATGAGGAAATATTTCCAACTGCAGAATTATTCCTCTCATGCAGAAGGAAGAATTGCAATGTATCAAGTGAAGGGAAAGGCATCCATGTGGTGGAATCATCTTATGAAGGTGCAACACATTAGAGATAAAGATATCACTTGGAGAGAATTTAAGAGGTATTTCGAGAAGAAATACTTGACTAAAAGATACTATGACATAAATATGAAAGAGTTATTTGAACTCAAATTCAGCAACATGACCATTGATGAATACGAACGAAGATTTTTTGAATTGTTGAAGTATGTTCCATTCATCAAGGATGAGACAGTCAAGATTCAGAGGTATCTAAGTGGATTTCCACCTTCCATTGGTGACAAGATTCAATATGATGATCCTAAGACTATGGAAGAAACGATAAGAAAAGAGAAATGCTTGTATGAGCAGCAAAGAGAGAAGCCTACTTTCTGGAAGGCTTGAGAAGACAAGAAGAAATTCTAGATGGATCAGAGGAAGAAGGGAACTAAGCCAACCTTTTTAAGAAACAGTCCTCAAGGATATCCATCATTTAGAGAGCTGAGAATGTTTGACGTAGGGGAACAAAGGCCAAGACAGACAAACATTCAGTGCTGGGGTTGTTAGGGGAACCACAAGTACAAAGATTCTCCCCATAAAAATGGCAAAGAGAGAGTAGTCCATAATGTTCAGTAAGCTGAAACAGTGGAGGAAATGGGTTGTAGAATGCCAAGGATCTATGCAGCCCTGGACAACAAGCAAGTTGAATTTCAGTCCCACATGATTGAAGTGAGAGGTATGATTAACAACCAACCATTTACTATTTTAATTGATTCAGGGGCTAGCCATAGTTATATAGATCCTAGAGTGGTGGAAAGTTTGCATTTATCGAGAAGAAAACATGAAAATTCTTGGTTAGTGTAGCTGGCTACAGGAACCAAGAGGAAATTCACTGAGTTGGTTAAGTCATGTCCTCTGGACATGAATGGACTGAGCACAAAGGCTGAATTAAGCGTTCTTCCTTTAGGTTCTTATGATTGTCTAATTGGGATGGACTGGTTGGAACATCACCATGCCATCTTGGATTTTTGTAACAAGGCATTCACTTGCTTGGATGAGGAAGGGAATAAAAAAATAGTCCAAGGAATTCCCAGAGTTGTTGCTATCAGAGAAATCTTAGCAATGCAGCAAAATAAGTGCTACAGAAAAGGTTGTCAATTATTTGCAGCCCATGTGGAGGAAGCATCTAGGGATGAAGTCTCAAATATTGGAGATCATGCGGTACTAAAGGAGTTTGAAGATGTCTTTCAGGAGGTACTCGGACTACCTCCGAAGAGAGATATTGATTTCTCTATAAAATTGATGCATGGAGCAGCTCCAGTGTCGAAAGCTCCTTATAGAATGATCACACCAAAGCTGAAAGAGTTGCAATTGCAGCTTGAAGATCTTTTGAAGAAGGGGTACATATGCCCAAATGTGTTGCCTTGAGGTGCAACGGTCCTATTCGTGAAGAAGAAGGATGGGATGTTGAGATTGTGTATAGATTTTAGACAGTTGAACAAAGTAACTGTAAAGAACAAATATCCTCTGTTGAGGATTGATGACCTCTTCGATCAGTTGAAGGATGCAAATATATTTTCAAAGATAGACTTGAGGTCGGGATATCACCAGGTAAGGATAAAGGATGAAGACATCAACAAGACCGCCTTTAGAACAAGGTATGGCCATTATGAGTTCACAGTGGTTCCATTTGGACTATCGAACGCACCCATTGTTTTTATGTGCCTGATGAATGGTGTGTTCATGGACTATCTGGACAAGTTTGTCATAGTATTTTTGGATGACTTCCTGGTGTATTCCAAGTTGGAGGAAGAGAATGAACAAGATATGAGGATGGTGTTGTAGGTGCTAAGAGAGCACCAACTGTATGCCAAGTTGAGCAAGTGTTCATTTTTTCAAAAGCAGATCCATTACTTGGGGCATATTATTTTGAAGGATGGGATAGTTGTAGATCCTGAGAAGATTGAGGCCATCAGAGAATGGACAGTGCCTAAGAACGTGATAGAAGTTAGGTCCTTTATGGATCTAGCCGGTTATTACAGAAGATTTATCGCGAGGTTCTTGAGGGTAGCTCACCCTATCACTTCCTTGCAAAGGAACGAGAAGAATTTTTAGTGGACAGAGGATTGTGAGAAAATATTTCAGCTATTGAAGCAACTGTTAACCAATGCTCCAATCCTGAGGATTGCAAATCCGATAGAAGACTTTGTAGTGTGTACATATGCATGCAAAGAAGGACTGAGAGGGGTCCTTAGTCAGAATGTATTCATAATTTGTTATGAATCCAGAAAGTTGAAAGAGCATGAAATGAACTATGCAACTCATGATTTGGAGTTGGCAGCCATAGTACACGCTCTAAAGAAGTGGAGGCATTACCTCATGGGAAGGAGGTTCGAACTGAGAACAGACCACAACGATCTGAAATATTTGTTTGATCAGCCAACCTTGAACACTAGATAGAGTAGGTGGTTGGAGTTTATCTGTGAATATGATTTTGATATCAAGCATATCAAAGGGAAGGAAAATAGAGTGGTTGATGCACTCAGCAAGAGAGTGCATGAATTACATGCTAAAACCATTAACATGTACCGAACTAATATTAAAAGTAGAATTTCAGAGGATGAAAATACAAATTTGCAGTACAGGGATTTGGTAGCAAAGCTACAACAAGGTAAGATGCCATAGAAAGTGGAGAATTATAAGTTGGAAACTGACAAAATAATTTTGTACAAGAACAAAATTTATGTACCTAATGTCCAGGACTTGAAACTTATGATTTTGCATGAAATGCATAATGTGCCTTATGCTGGGCACCCTGGATACCAGAAAACTATGGAAGCAGTCAAGATCCATTACTTTTGTCCAGGTATGAACAAAGAGATTGTTGAATACATTACCAAATGTATGGAGTGCCAAAAAGTTAAAGCTGAGCATAGGCACCCAACAGGGTTGTTGCAACCTTTGCCCATTCCTAAGTGGAAGTGGGAAGTGGTGACAATGGATTTCATCATGGGATTGCCCAGAATAGGCAAGCAACATGATTCAATCATGGTGGTGGTGGAAAAGATTACAAAAGATGCCCATTTTATTCGACTAAAGATTATTCACAAGGCAGTGGATGTTGTTGATAGTTTTATGAGGTAAGTATCACGATTGCATGGTATTCCCAAGACAATTGTGTCTTACAGAGACCCGAAATTTACTTCAAATTTCTGGAAAGGCTTATTCAAGGGGTTCAAAACGAATCTGAACTTTAGTACAACCTATCATCCTAAGTCTGATGGGTAGACAAAGAGGGTGAATCAAGTAATAGAAGACATACTAAGGATGTATGTGATGGACAAACCATTGAAATGGGAAGACTACCTACATTTGGTAGAATTCACCTACAACAATGGGTATCAAGCATCATTGAATATGATCCCATTTGAATCAATTTATGGTAGAAAGTGCAATAATCCAGTAAGTTGGGATAATCCAACTAATAGGGTAGTAGTTGGGCCAGAGTTGTTCAAGGAAATGGAAGAACATATGCTAAAAATTAAGTAGAATTTGAAAGTTGCCCAAGATAGGCAAAAAAGTTATGCTGATAGAAGCAGAACCCACAGAGAATTTAAAGTGGGAGAGCATGTTTTCCTGAAAGTGAAAGCCAATTGAAGTTCCCTGAAGCTGGGAAATTACGCAAGTTGGCAGCCAGATTTTGCGGGCCATTTGAAATCCTAGAAAGGATTGGGTCAGTTGCATATATGCTTGCATTACCTGCATCCATGACTGTACATAATGTGTTTCATGTTTCATTGCTTAAGAAATATATACCTGATGCTAATCATGTAATTGATTGGAATGTGATTCAAGTAGAGTAAGAAGGTGTCTTGCAAGTGCATCCTGTGCGCATATTGGACTGGAAAAGAAAATAGCTCCGGAATCGAGCCATATGGATTGTAAAGGTCCAGTGGACCTGGTACGGTCCTAAGGACACGACATGGGAGCATGAGGATTATATGTGGGCATAATACCCACATCTTCATGAAGATTTTGAAAATCTTGTTGATGTTGTGTGAAGGTTGCACTCAGGACAATGCAAAAATAAGGGGAGGGGATTGTAATATTCCCAAGGATGAGCCCTGTTGTAATCATGTTTTGTAGGCTGGTGAGCCAAGTATTGATAAGCTGGTGGGCTTATGTGTTTATTAGGGTATATCGAACATGAAGAAAAAGTGATGGGGGACTAAGCTTCCACAGGGTGGGTAAGGGAAAAGGGGTTGAAAGGTTGGAAAGAGGGGCTAAGCTTAGGAGCTTAAGTCCTTGAGAATAATATTTTATTATTATTCTAAAGATGTGTGACAAAACATGTTTTTATCCTAAGTCCTGAGAGAGGCAACACATGTAGCTCCAACATGTGCAAAAGTGAATGCATGCAGCTCCAGGAAGACAAGTGTCAACCTAGGCACATGCGGTTAAAAGTTGAAGTGTCAACTGAGTTTGGGGTTCCTCCTCCATTCTGTCGTCGGTTGTCTGAAACTGGGAATTCTGTGTGATCTCTGCATGGATACCCTCATGCAGCTTTGAAACCCGAAGCATGTGATGTTTTCTTGAGGAGTCAATACACCCTCTGTCTGAACCGTTGAGTCTGTTTTTGACCTTTGCATGGATTTCTTATCACGCATCCTGAAACCTGTGTTACCTGAGCTGTGTTGTGTCTTAGTGACCTGTTGTCATTTTTTCTAGACATCCACACCCAATTTTCCTATTGCTGCTATTACCCGTGAGTTAACCAAAAGTTGTTGTTGTTGTTGTTATCCTGAACTTGCAGGAATTGAGTTGAAAATTGGTTGAAGAACTGGGTTGTCAGGCCCATTGTAGAAGAGGCAGGTTTCCAGGCCTGTGAGAAACCCTCTCTAGGTGAGATAGTCTACTGGGAAGTGGTTTTCTCCCAGAGAGAGTCCAGCACCAACTACAAAGCTCTAAGAATTTCTGATCCAGCCTGTTGCCGAGACCTAGAGAGGGAGGTGAAGCACCGATGGACTGTGATTTTGAAGGTGTATACTCCCGAGTGGAACATGCATGTGGGGACTGAGAATGCATGAGTAGTGGGCGTAAGAAGGCTCTTGGAGAGAATCCTTCTGGTTTCTCTGTGCAGTTTTCCTGTAACCTCAACCTAGTCTAGGATTTCCTTGCCTTGGGTGGAGCTTAGTCACAGCTCGGGGGTGACCCACTGCTGAGCATGATGAGCAGCATGTTCCAAGGTTGGGAGGTTCGTGGAAGGTATGAATGTTGTTGGTGGAGTTACTACAGTTTCAAAGATAAGTATATGCATGTGTTTAATTTCGATAAAAATGCATGTCTGTGATGCTTGAAATATTATCATGTATTCCGTTGCAATGATATTTACTATTAATTCCATTAATTTTGTATGTTAGCAGTAATTATATGTTTACTCTGTGTTAAGTCATTTAACTTCATTTAAATTCATACTATATAAGTTTTAGAATGTTTCCGCGTAGTAGCGTTGCCCGACCGTGGGGTTGATGGTCGGGGACGTTACAAAATCTATTTCAGATTTGTTTGGCAGTGCCTTCAGATCTATTTGTCCGATCGACTTGACATGAATTTAATGATATCAATTAATGATATTGATTAATGATATCGATTAATAGATGCAAAGCCAATGGCCATCCCCAGAGTCCTCAGAAATAACTTCAATAAACTTGGAAAAGCACATTGTTTCGCGTTTTAATTAAGGACCTCAAAAAGAGTGGCAATGAAGATATCAAACTTAGGTTATACTAATAATGTGTTGTGTCGAGTCTTATTTAAGGACCTCAAAAAAAGTGTCAATGAAAATATTATAGACAAAAAATTTAGGCTATGTAAACATTCACATAAGATCTTGGAAATAAGAGTATCAACTTATTAGCAAATAGTATTTTTTATAAAAGCAACCAACATATCATAAAAAAACAACTCTTTTACTCTTCCTATGTACAACTTTGAGAAGCACAAAAATATCTGTGGTCAAAGAGAAAGTAATTGAAGGTCAACGATGAACCGATCTCTATAGTCATATCCTTCGGTAGGGACTAATAGTATTGTCCTTCAGCAAGGAATAATAAAAATACAGATTTATAAGATTGACTTAGTTTATTAATGTATCTAAATTATATGGAATAATTGTTCTTTTTATTTTTATATGTTTTAATTATTAATTTTTCATAAACATGATTTTTAAGATGAAATTGATTTAATGTAAAATTTATTAATCTAATCATCTAAAATATTCATTCATTTTTAATTTTTAAAATTTTTTAATTATTATTTTTTTTTTTAAATTTTGTTATTATAAAAGAAAATTACATTTTTATATCTTACAATATTATTATACCTTTTTTAACTTCTACTACATTTTTTTTTATGACATTGAACTAATCTTCCACATTATACAATAACTATCACATTCTACAGTAACTATCTAAAAATGAAAAAATGTAACTCTTCACATTGTTGTAGCAAAAGCATAAAAAACACAGATATCTAATTGCAAATATTGAACAAGATGCAATCACACAAATTGAACATGACAATTTTACACAGTAAAACCCTATACATGGACACATCCACAAGACGATGATATTCGATTTATTATCGTTCAAAGAATAAATTACATAAGCCAGACCATGATTACACACACTCAGCCTCTCTCAAGACTCTCTTTTGCCTCTATGGGCGTACATAGATTTATAGCATCTCTCAAACAATTACATAGAACTCATTACATTTATGTGGATACACACATTGTGTGATTTGTTTCAACAACAAACTAAATAAAGGAGCCACTAAATCTTCTACAAACCATGAAATCATGGGAAATTGATTGGTATTTCTCAACAATCTCCACCTTGACAACAATTTACCTAAATATCATTGTCCATTTTATTCATTACCTATGTTGCAAGCTTAGAGAATCCAAACACAACTACAACTTCTCTAATAACATTGGTTTTGTGAACACATCTGTATAATTTTCTCAAGTTTGGATTTTCTGAGGAATCACTCCACCTCCAACATGTCTTCCAAAACAGTTCTTTGAGAGGTAAATCTCCTTTTATCCAACATACCTACAAAACTTAAATTACAATTACCATAAACTAAACCACTAAAACCATTATAGGTGACACTTGTGCCTCTAAAACACCGAAGCACCTATTTCACTTCTTCACCCCAATTTTCCATGTGATTGGCAACATCAACTGAATGTGAAATATATGGTGTTAACCATTTCATCGCATCCAACAAACCTCCTACCGAACTGACATGAGACATAACTTTTTGTTCTTTATAAACATGGCTTAAACTTGAAGAAAAATTATAATGCAAAGCAACAAGGACATTAACTGGTTTCATGATGTTCATACCGAACTTCAACCACAACATACCATTATTACTGTCTCTATGTACTTCTGTGCTCAAAATTTGTTTTGTTTCTCCTTAATCCTTCATCTGAAATGTCTTGTCCAAGTATGCCTTTATCTCACTGATCTCAACCATGCTTTGGATTGCAACGAGCATATCATCAACAAATATCATCATGAAATTAAATGTACTATAAACAGTATAGTCATACCTACCCCTTGAAAATTTTTGTCTCACCATGAAGAATTCAAACATCTTGTACAATTGCCTAGCTACCATTAGGCCATACAATGAATTCTTTAGCATGGAAGCAAA
Source organism: Picea engelmannii (assembly GCA_009831015.1). NCBI lineage: Eukaryota > Viridiplantae > Streptophyta > Pinopsida > Pinales > Pinaceae > Picea > Picea engelmannii. Next base: position 13,384 of record ML777675.1, read on the forward strand.
TATATCATTGTGATCTTGAACAAACCTTGCTGGTTGTTCCATACACACTATATTTTTGTTAATGACGTTCTTGTGGGAAGTAGGATCCCACACATTACATCCATTTTCTCCATCATCATAACTACCAGAAATATGAAACAAGCAGAAAAAAAAAAAAAAAAGATCCTAAGTCCAGAAGTAACTTACAGTTCTACAACTCTTTCTTTCTCATATGAACTTGTTTATTTTGTTATAAACAAGAAGATACATCTGTCACCTCAAATGTGGCTTCAGTACTTCCTTTCATCTTATAAAGGTTATCAACCTTTGTTGCCTTCATCACTACTAAACTTCTTTTCTACACTTTGAGTGCTCCACCTTGACCTACATACTTATATCCACCAGAATCCAAAACCCCTAATGAAATCAAATTTAACTTAATCTCACAATACATATCTAACATCCGTTAGTTCTCTAACAATATCATTGAACATCCTGATTCTAATATTGCCAACCCCAACAGTTTTACAAGGAATACCATTTCCCATAAACACTACACTCTCATCAACAGATTGGTAAGAAATGAACCAGCTTCTATGTTAGCACATGTGGTGGGAGGCACCCGAATCTAAAAACCATTCTTCATGATATTGTAAGCTATTAGAAACAAATAAAACTTCATTAATCGTACCTGGATTTGTTGCAGCCAAATATTTTTCTTTCGTAGATTTCTCCTCAGATTTTTTTATTTTCCAACAATGTTTCTTGAGATGCACTGTATTTCCATAGTACCAACATTTTACTATACCGTTTCTGCCCCTTGACTTAGAATGTGACAAACTTCTTTGATTCTTCTCTTTTTCTTTGGATCGACCTATGACTAGCATCATCTCTGAGGTTGAGGTTTCTTGACTATATTTTCTCCTCATCTCCTCGGCCAACAAAGCTCCAACAATAGAGTCATAATCTAAAACATTTGTTGAGCTAAAGATAATAGAGGTGACTAGATTATCCCAAGAATCATGCAATGAGCACAATAATGTAATAGCCTTATCTTCATCTTCGAATTTAACTTCCATACTAGTCAATTGAACTGTAAGGGTATTAAAGGGATTTAAATGGTCAACAACTCTCGTACTTTCTTTCATTGACAAACTGTATAATTGCTTCTTCAAGAAAATTCTGCTCGTCAAGGACTTCGTCATATACAGACTTTCCAACTTGCTCCATAAGCCTATTGTTGTATCCTCTCTTATGATATTAAACAAAACATCATATGCGAGACATAGACGAGTGGTACTCAATGTTTTTGCGTCCAGTTCTTCCCATTCCTTGTTGGTCATGTTTGTTGGTTTCTTTGTCCTGCCCACCAACGCCTTTTGCAACCCTTATTGCATCAGAAAATTTCACATCTTGAACTTCTAGAGCTCAAATTTATTTTTCCCACTAATGTTTTCTACCTCAAACTTCAAACTCTGAACTTTCACCATTTGCAAAAACCACCCCAAATACCACCGCTTATAAAATAAACTCTTTAAATTTAAATGTGAAAATATAATATTTTAAAGTAGAATCAAATTTTTTTTAACTCAAATATTAAATAAAATATTTTAATATATATATTTATAAACCTTAAACATTTTACCATTCGTCCACCTCAAATATCCACCTTATAACATCCTCCACTCATTAAATAAATCCTTTAATGTCACACCCTCCATCAAAATTTCGATCATAAGGAAACTCGTTCACCACAGCGATGGACGCTCCCACACAATGATGTGCGAGGCGTCTAGGGAACCCCTCCTACCACGTTTGGGGTGCGTTTCCCTATTCTTGGATGCTCCTCTATGCTTTAACAGGGCGCGTCCAAAAAGGGACGCTCGTCCGTTCGTTTTCTAGTTGCGTTCGGATTTAGGGAGCGTCTAGGTTAAAAAAAAACCGTCCCTTTCTAATTTACACTTGCCCTCACATGCTAAATCTTGCTCGGCTTGCTTGGTGCACCTGCTACACCTGCTCGGATGTCACTTGTTGTAGCAAAAGCATAAAAAACAGATATCTAATTGAAAATATCGAACAAGATGCAATCACACAAATTGAACACAACAATTTTACGTGGTAAAATTTATATAGGGAAATATCCACACGATAATCATATTTGATTTATTATCATTGAAGGGAGATATTACATCAGCCATACTAGGCTTACACACACAACCTCTCTCAAGACTCTCTTTTACCTCTATGGACGTACATAGATTTATAGCAGTTCTCAAACAATTACATAGAACTGATTACATTTATGTGGATCCACACATTGTGTGATTTGTTTCAACAACAAACTAAATAAAAAAGCCACTAAATCTGCTACAAACCACAAAATCATGAAAAATTGATTAACATATTCTCAACACACATTACTAACTATTAAACAATCCCACTATTAAATTATACATATTCATAACATAACACGTATTATATCAACAATAGTTATATCAAACCAATTGTTTCACTTCTATTAAAATATGAGTAGAATTAAAAAATAGAATGTAGAATCCTTTATTGAAGTTGGAGATACATTATGTGAAAAAACCTTTCTCTACCTCAAATTAGAGAAGGATTTGTTTCAATGTTATTTTTTTAAATATTATTCTCCTTTTTTTTTAAAGGTGGCAAAAATAAGTAAGAATAATCATTACTTGTTGTCATTTTGAATGCATGTTGATTTATTATTGTTATTTTAGGTATTGTTAAATGTCTTGGTTTTGGGTTGTTAGCTTCTTTAATTATATTCAAGGAAAACAACCTCTTAGCCAATAAAACTCAGTTTTATGTCTTACTCCATGATGAAAAGATGATTTTAAAATAGATATTATTTGTAAGAAAGTCAATGTCCCTTGTCTTCATCAATGAGGGTAACTCCATTGAGGTCATGTACTTTCTAATAGCATCTAGTCTTAATCTCATGCATGAGACCAGTCTTAATCCCATGAACCCACAACTTTTTCCTTTTATTTGGAACCTCTTACTTGTAATTCACAACACTCAATCACTTTAACTAACTGAATAGACTAACTTTTACTAATTTTAATAGCAACTGTTATTTAAAATTTATTTAAAATTTATATATAGAATTTTCATCTCTCCCTCCCACCCAATTCTTTGTCTCCTCACGCATAAGATAAATACAATAGATGAGATAAATACAATAGACATCATACAATAGATAAATAGTATAGACAACATAGGATAGGATGCGTAAAAGTAGAGTTGTCGAGTCTTCACTGGTTGACATCGTGGGAGAGGTGTTGAACGCTTCACGTCTTCACCTGGTTTGAAGAGGCATTGAAGGATTCAAAGTCTTCACACTTGTTTATATCTTTAGAGGAGAAGTCGGTCGAATTGCCGGACTCTAAAATCCTGGTTGACCTTTAATTTTTATATCTTTTCTTACTAAATGTCAAGGTCGATCCATACGAAGTCTTTGTTTGATTCTCTATTTATATTTATAAAATATAAAGATAGACAAAAATTTAAAGTATTCTAAAGATGATAAAGACATGTATAGAGAGGTATTTAGGTTTTGAAGATGATAAATACATGTATAGAGAGGTATTTAGGTCTTAAAATCAGTAAATATGTTATAAAACATATTATTTTATATTTTATTGTTACCACCTTTATTGTTATAAAAATCTTGTACTTTATTGGGATCACATCTTTTAATTAATATGGAATTAATTTTTTATTTAAAGAAATATCTAAGTAATGATAAGGAAGTGGAAAATATTTGATACTTATAAAAAAATAATATAAATTAATTAAATAAATAAATATTTATAAAATATTTTAATAAACAAATTATTACATATTTTATAAATTAAATTAATTTAAATAAATTAGTTAAAAAATTATAATGTATAAGTAAAAAATAAGTAATATAAAAAATAATAAGTTTTTAAAAATTATTTTAAATCAGTAATTTAAATGATAGTTGTAAATACATTAATTCTAGTAAATTATTAAAGAATAAAAAGTTAGTCATTTCATTAAAAATATTAACAATTTTATATTTAAAGAGAAATTATGATGTAACTAGAAAATATATAATAAGAGAAAATTAAGATACATTTATGTTATATTTAGTTTAACAAAGAAAATCAATATCAATAAAATAATCTTAATATTCACAAACTTTATCATGAATTAAATATTTAATAAACTTAATAATGGAAATTTTTTATTATTTTTATATTGAAAAAATAAATAGTGAAAATTAATTTATTTAAACTTGTGACATGTGAGGTGTTAAATTAAATATTAGTTTATAATGGTGAATTAGAAATTAGACTCGGGCATTAATAAAGTCAAAGTGAATTTAGGTTAATTTATTTGCTTTTAGGTCAGATATTTGTTTTTAGGTTATATTTTCACTTTATCCCACATTCATAAAGTGGTTTGACTCTACTTGATTGTAACCTATATAAGAAAGCTATTTGCTCTCTTATTTCATTTGATTGAATAAAGACAGATAACCTTATTCAAGTTATCTTGGTTTCTGTGTGTGCTCGATTTCCGTTACTCGATTTTCGTTACATGGTATCAGAGCGAGGTTAGGGCCATGGGAGTCTGGGAGCGCGTGAAGACCTAGGGACTGCTGCTGGTAGTGACGGATCGAGGGGTTGTCAGCGTAGCACACTCAAGGAGCCGGAAGGGTTTCAGATCAACCAAAGCCGGGTTCATTTGATTTTTTGGTTTTAAAAGCCAGATTGCAGGTATTTTTCCATTATTTATCTGCTAAGTTCAGTACTTTACGATCATCTATGGCTACATTGACCAACATCATGTTGGAAGGAAACCAAAAGTTCTCTGGGAAGAACTACAATACCTGGAAGCAACGCATGTTGGCCATTTTTGCGTATCGGTGCCTGTCAGATGTTGTTTTGGGCACAAGTCCCGTCCGACGGTTGCAGGTAAAGACCAGGACAAGTTTGATGGCCAAGACAGATAGGCCATGATGCTGATTAAATTTTTCGTGACAGATAAGATGCTACCTGAGGCTCAGAATGGGAAGATTGCTGCAGCGATCTGGAAATAGTTGAAAGAGATTCATGAGATTTTAGATAAGGGTTGAGTGTTCTTTTTAAAGAATATGTTGTTCTCGATCAAGATGAGTGAGGGTGCCTCTCTCCAAGAGAACTTACTCAAGATCAAGGACATCCGGGAGCAGTTGGAGGCCATTGGTTAGAAGATGGCAGAAGAGGACATGGTGGTGATCACGCTGAACAACTTGCCAAGGTCCTACGAGCACTTCATTGAGACCCTGAAAATCATAGCTACAGAGGTTGACCCGAAGTTTGGAGACCTATCCAATAAGCTCTTGCAACAGTGTAATGACCCTTTTCTTATTATTATGAATAATTTCATAAATAATCCTAAACATTAGCTAAATTATGATTAATTATTATATAACCTTAATTAATTATACGTTATT
>ML777675.1:21413-43459 GCA_009831015.1 Picea engelmannii
GTTAGTGATTAATTGATTATTAATTAAGTAATTGATTAATTATGTATTAAACAAATGGGGGAAAAATAAAATATAAGGTTAATAGGGTTACGTATCCCATGAGGGATAACGTAACCCATACGTAAAAGGGAACATTAATTAAATGATAAGATAATTAATATGAAATAAATGATGGATGGAGCATTAATAAAGAGATAAGGTGTTTTGTGGGGAGTAAGGGTGCGGAGGCGGTGAAGGAGGCATAAAGAAAAGAGGAGGATTCATTTTGGGGGGATTCATTCATGCAGTCTACGAGAGGAGATTTTGGGAGCATTGGGACAGAGTTAGTTAACAGTGGTGACAGTGGGATTTACAGTGCACCGGGGCTGAGCGGTTTTGGGCTCGGGGGGCTAGGACATCCATAGATGTCCTAGGGCCAGGCGTACTGGTCGGTAGGGTGGCTGGTTTTGGGGTGTCTTCAGGAGCAAGCTACTGCGGATTGGTTCAAGCGAAGGGAGACAGCATCAGAACGAGGTATTTAACCTGTTATGCAAATTGTTATGGAAATTTAATTTGTTATGCAAATTGTTATGAAAAATGTTATTTTATTTATCAAAAATCTGGGAGTAAATATGCTAGAGTAAGCAAAATTTTAGTAAATTTAAAAATTTCCGCTCTGTTTTAATTCATGGTAGTTTTAATGAAATCCCGGGTCACTACAAACATGACAGGTGGAAGAAGCAGTTTGGGAGCAACAGTGAGACACAGGGTTCAGAGCAGGGATTTGCAGCCAAAGCTAAAGGAAAAGGCAAATGGACAAGGAAACCTGGTCCAGGCAATGATGAGGATGCGACCAAAAGCCTGAAGACCATCACTTGTCATTAATGTGGAAAGATTGGCCATATGAAGAAGCACTGCAGAAAGTGGTTGGCAGATCAGAAGCACAACCACGGAGGGTCTCAGCAGAAGGCCCATGTCACAGAGCACACAGAGGAGAAGGAGGCAGCCTTCTATGCCTTTCTGGCCTGTACACAATCAGATCAGTCCAAGTCATCTGCTTGGTTTGTTGATTTGGGCGCATCTAAGTATTTCACCAATCTGAAAGATTGGTTCATAGAGTTTACACCTAGTCCATCCAAAGACTCGATGATCTTTGGTGGAGGCGAGGAGTATAATATAGTCGACAAAGGGAATGTTCAGATTTCCTTCAGAGGAAAGATGTTTATGTTTCTCAACGTCCACTATGTGCTAGGTATGGAGCTTAATTTGCTCTCAGTTAGTCATATTATGAGGCACTCTCCTCACTTGGATGTTAACTTTAGCAATCACAAGTGTTATATCGTTGACAAGAATACCAAGAAGATCGTTTCTCTTGGAGTGGAGGACCATGGTCTATTCAGATTGGTGGATATTGGGCAGGGTAGAGAGCATGCACTGGCAGGAAAGAGTGCATCAGACATCTGCACACTATGGCATTAGAGGTATGGGCACCTCAATTTTAACTACCTCTCTCAGTTGGCATGAGAGAATCTGGTAGATGGACTTCCAGACATTCAACAAAAGATTCAGGGAGTTTGTGGAGCTTGTCAGGGAGGGAAGCAACATCGAGCGCCATTTGATAAAGAACAAGCTTGGAGAGTGCAGAGGGTCCTTCAGTTGGTTCATGCAGACGTATGTGGACTAATGAACATGGCATCAATCACTGGTGCCAGGTATTTCCTTCTAATTGTTGATGATTTCAGTAGGAAAATGTGGGTGTATTTTTTGAAGTTGAAGTCTGACGTGTTTAAAGAATTTCAAAACTATAAAGCATTAGTCGAGAATGATTCAAGTTGTCATATTAACTCTCTTAGATATGATAATGGTGGAGAATTCTACTTCAAAGAATTCAATAATTTTTGTGTTAAACATGGGATCAAGAGACAATACACCACACCCTATACTCCACAACAGAATGGGGTGGCTGAAAGGCAAAACCACACTATCACAGAGATGTCTACATGTATGTTGCAGAACAGGTGTGTTCCTAATAGGTTTTGGGCAGAGGCAGTGTTCACAGTAATGTACTTGCTGAATAGATCTCCCACGATGGAGGTAAAGCAGAAGACTCCATAGGAAGCATGTTCTGGAAGAAAGCCCAAAGTAAGTCACTTGAAGGTCTTTGGTTCTACTACTTACACTTGGATTCCAGCTGCGAAACGAACCAAGTTAGATCCGAAGAGTAAGAAGATGATGCTTACAGGGTACAACGACACCCATAAAACTTATAGATTAGTTGATGTTAACACTGATAAGGTGAGCTTTAGCAGAGATGTTGTTGTTGATGAGGAGGTTGGACCCTTCCATACTCCTCCTGCATTCAGAGTTACTGAGCAACCAAAAGTCATTGAATATTCAAGTGTCAAGCTTCTGATAGCTCCACCTGAAGGGGGGAAACATTCTGAGCATGATGATGAGGAGTCAGAACAGGATGAGTCTCCTAGGTCAGTCAGATCAGTACATTCTGAAGCAGGAAGCCCAAGTCATAGTGGCAATACTGACTTCGCAGCCAGGGATTCCAAAAGACCCAAGTGGTGGCACAACACGATTAGAGATGTTCGGATAGGAGAGATGATCGAGGGAAGATCATCACGAGGTAAGAGTAAACAACAGACTGGCACAGTCAACTTTTCTCTTATGGCCAATATTCAAGAGATCTATGAGCCTCAAGTATTCAAGGAAGCAAAAGGAATATCTGAATGGGAAAAGGCCATGGAGGCCGAACATGAAAGTTTGATGAAAAATCAGACTTGGGATCTCACAACTCTTCCATTAGGGAAGAAACCCGTTGGCTGCAAATGGGTGTACAAGGTCAAGTACAAGACAGATGGTACACTTGACAAGTACAAAGCACAGTTAGTTGCAAAAGGATTCTCTCAGTGAGAAGGCATTGACTATGAGGAGACTTTTGCTCCAACAACGAAGATGAGCACTATTCGTCTTGTTCTAGCCATGGCAGCATAGCAAGGCTAGAAGGTCCACTAGATGGACATGAAAAGTTCCTTCCTCAATGGAGATTTGAAGGAAGTGGTATACATGTGCCAACCAGAGGGGTTTCAGGTTGCAGGGAAGGAGCATCTAGTTTGTAGACTAAAGAAGGCTCTATATGGTCTGAAACGGGCACCGAGGGTGTGGTACATCAAGATTGACAGGTATTTTGTTCAGCAAGGGTTCCAACAGAGTCCTTTAGATTCCAACTTATATGTCAAAAGAGTTGGTAATGAGATCATTCTTCTGGTTGTTTATGTGGATGATATCATTATTATAGGTAGTGAGGAAGATGCAATTACATGGATCAAATCCAACATGAGTAGAGAATTTGACATGACAGATCTAGGCCTCCTACACTATTATCTGGGTGTAGAAGTTTGGAAAATAGGGAGCAACATTTTTGTCTCACAAGAAAAGTATGCCAGGAGTTTGCTAGATAAGTTCAGGATGGAGGATTGCAAAATCTCCTCTACACCTATGGAGAAAGGGCTAAAACTTTCAGCCAAGACTGACTCAAAGGAAGTTAGTGAGTCACTATATATCCAACTAGTGGGCAACTTGATATATCTTACAGCCACTATATCTGATATGAGTTTCGCTGTGAGATTCATTTCTAGATCTATGACAACACCGAAAGTAGAGCACTGGACAACAACGAAGTGAGTGCTGAGATATGTGAAAGGGACACTTGACTTTGGTATTATGTACAGCAGGAGAAAAGACCTGAGGTTGTGTGGGTATACAGATTTAGATTGGGCAGGTTCTGTTGATGACAGAAAATCCACTTTTGGATATGTCTTCAGCCTTGGCAGGGGTGCAGTCACATGGACCAACAAGAAACAACATGCAATTTCCCTTTCATTGACATAAGCAGAGTATTGAGGAGCATTGAAAGGTGCATGCGAGGCAGTTTGGCTCAGGAGGATGTTATTAGATATGAAGATGCAGCAGAGAGAGCCTACACCCTTGTTTTGTGACAATCAAGAGGTAATGAAACTTGCCAAGAATCCAGTTTTCCATGAGCGTATCAAACATGTTGATACACACTGTCACTTCATCAGACAGCTTGTAGAAGATGGAACTATTGAGCTGCATTATTGTCCTATAGAGGATCAAGTTGTAGACATTTTCACCAAGTCTTTGGGTCCCGAAAAGCATGTAAAATTTCGAAAGAAACTTGGTGTAGTGAGTAGATTGACCATTAAGGGAGGGTGTTAAATTAAATATTAGTTTATAATGGTCAATTAGAAATTAGACTTAGGCATTAATAAAGTCAAAGTGACTTAATGTTAATTTATCTTCTTTTAGGTCATATATTTGCTTTTAGGTTATATTTTCACTTTATCCCACATTCATAAAGTGGTTTGACTTTACTTGATTGTAACCTATATAAGAAAGCTATTTTCTCTCTTATTTCATTTGATTGAATAAAGACAGATAACCTTATGCAAGTTATCTTGGTTTCTGTGTGTGCTCATTTTTCGTTACATGAGGAAATACATGTTATTAATCATACTCTTTTTATAGTTCCTTTAAAATAATTTTTGTAATTATATAGTTTTTTTCATCATCTCATGTATTACTTTCCATGTAGTTGTCAATAAGAATTGTGTTTCTATAACCACAATTACCATTAAAACATAACGTTTCAAAATATTTAGCAAAATTGCTTATTGAATTTCTCATTATTGTATTTTCCATAAACCTCACTTTAATTATGACAAAATAAAAACTAACACACACTCACACATTATTTAATTGGACCTGCAAATCAACCTCTATAAAAAAAAAATTATTAGTTACTTTTTGTTTATGAAGAAATGCCATAAAAAAAATTGAATTTGATGTTGAATTTAGGAAACAAAATCTAATATAAAAAAGTGTTTTTCTTTTTACAAAACCCCTGTGAGGGCATGGACCAAAGTCTAATTTAGAGATCCCCGATGAACACCATACAAAAGGACTCTAACAAGAAGTAAAAACTGAAATTTATAATGTGGATCAACTTGCCAGAGACTGTTGCCAATTTGACTCTGCAAAATATCATTTATCAGCTATGAAACTCAATCCATAAACACAAAAGAATACACATACTATCAAGGATTGATCAACACCTCTAAAACAAGAATCTGAATGATTTGGTTCAGTTTTGAACCCTATTGTCTACAATAGGACTCTGTTGTCAAAAATATAATTAGGCTTTGAATAAATTCAAGAATGAGTGAAAAATGAACTATCTCATGAAATCAAAAGAGCAAACCTTAGTCTTTTTTTCTCTTTCTATTCTCCCCTTGTTAATTCTTCTCATTTAGCTTTTATGCCTTCCAAATAATTTGAAGTAGTTCAACTACTTTCTTTAGTTAAGTTAGTTTGACTTAACTAATTTAGTTTAGCAGAAATAATAATAATAATAATAATAATAATGATAGTAATAATAATAATAATAATAGTTAAGGTTATTTAATTAATAATAACTAGGTAGGTGTGACCCCTTGTGATTCTTGTCTTTCCTTCTTTTCAAATTATAAAATATAACACAAATGGAATAATCATTTTAACTCGTGACACCCTTGTAACTCCCTTAGATACCTTCAAAATTGAATATTTAAATATCAGAAATAATTTAAATCATGTCCAAAAATATAATAATATCCACATAATCCAAATTATCCAAAAAAGAGCCTGTTGTCCAAACTTTCCATAGACCATCAAATCTTTCTTTATCAACTCAATCAAAAAAACACATAAATTAAAAGCCATACTTGGCACTCTAAGAGACAGTTTTTCTTTTATCATTGTTGTCCACTTTTGATTTCCAGGAATTAACATGTGGTTGATTTGAACCTTGAGGTTGTATTTCACTGATTACACGGGAACAATCATCCTTCAAATGCATGCGCGAGGAAACATATTTTGAGGAGTCGTTTGAGGGAGAGGAAGGGGAGGCAACAACTTTTCCTTTATCTTGCACATGGGGGACATCACGTTTAAGTCTTTTACTAGCATGTGAGGATTGAACAGGTGAATCAACATGGGCAATTTGAACATTAGGATTGACAGGTGGTGGAGGAGGTAATGAAAAATTGGGCCAGCCATAATGGTGAGAGACAATCGGGTTGACAATCTCTTGCCATCCATCATTTGCAAGGACTTCCGGTTGCAAGGACACATAAGGAGGAACAAGAATTCCAGGGATGTTCTGAGGCTAGAAAGGGGGTCTCTCTGGTCGAGATTGTACTATTCCTTTCCAAATCGAGTTAAAGAACCCAACTTGGAACAACTGGTTCAATTCCTGGGTATCAACATCAAAATGAATGGAAAATATGGGCCTTTTAGGCTCTTTGTTCCAATTTCCTTTGCCTCTTTTATTTATTCCATGGATGCCCCTACTGAAGAAACTCATCCTGTAGAATAAGTTCATCAATAACCAAGCCGTTAATAAACCATACATGACATTCTGCTTGCATGAATCAATAATTGGCTCATAAATTGACACGAGATACATGCAAATCCATCCATAATAAACCATTTAATAATCACCAAGTGAGAAGGGGGTGATAGGGTTCATGGGACCTATGGAGGGAGTGTAATGAGTGAAAGGTGGTATAATGAGAGGGGATACATACACGAATATTGCTCAACAATTAATTAAATAATTTAACTATGTAATAAAATACCAAAATATCAGTTGCCAACCATTGTTGTGTTATCTCTTTTGTCACTGTTACACAAACCTTTTTAATTTATTTTACAGAACACGGATGTCATAAATGGAATTGGGATTAAGAGGGGAATATAATGAGCGAAAAGTGCTAGAATGACAGGGACATAATATAGATATTGTTCACATAAAAATAAATCAAATCAAACAATCAAACATATCTATGTTCAGACGTCCACAATTCAATCAATATTCACTTTTCAAAACCACCATCTAAACTGTTACTTCCTTTACAAATTGCTTGATGGCTTCCAAAAAATAATTCGTATGTCCAAAAATACTCAATTACAATAGCCTTCGCACCCATATAAACTTTATATAACATCCCTAACAGGCAACATGGCCATCAATATGATAAACATAATAACTCTTTGAGCTTCAACCATTCATACTCCAATGCTAAATCTTTTTTTTTCTTTTTAAAACCAATAGAATACGCACAGTGATTCTAGCCATTTATATCCAATATTTATTCTTTAAACTAAATAAGAATATGCACAATATTTACCACCATTTGTTCATTATTCAAACACTGTTCAACACAAATTAGGCATTAAAAATATTGATCGGCCCCCTATCCATTCACACACATGTCTCTTTTAAATATAATCAACATAAGTGTTTATTCGAATAACATTCGAATAAAATATCATTCAACTCTTGAGCCCAAGCTTCACATAAATCAGTATGTATAGACTTCTTTTAAAATTTCCCAACAAGAAACAAAACCAAATCGTGCCCAATCAACCAAGCACACATAATTCTTATTTACCCTTGACTATATTGAAACAATATGAAGATCGTATTTAGGGTTTAAACAAAGCAAATGGAGAGTAAGAACAAATGGCTCAATCAAAGGAATAAGTCCTCGAAAAACGCAGACAACTCGTGCCTTTCAAAATTTGCCACAGACATACAATATGTAACAGTACTCTTGATAATGAGGGTTACCAAAATGATAGCCAACCACCTCCAACAGGGAAAAAAAAGAAGAAAACTATTGAACAACACTGTAATATGAGCACTCAAGCACAAACCCATGCCCAACCAAGAGCATGTATAATGCTTCCATTAACTTCTTTGGAGCGTTAAGTTCAGAATGTGAATTGATTTTCAAGCAACAATGTTAATGAAGGAAATGCAATGATATCTAACATATTGGGGCTTTTCCAAGTCAAGGCAAGAAAAAATTTAAACTTACAATAGTTCACATTGTAACCCAGAGGATCTAAAAATATCAACCACAGAGACGAAAATGGAGTGGTAAATCTTAAACATGGAGACCGATTGTAATACTTATGCGCAAGGCTCAGAGCTTGGCAAACATAATAATAAATTTCCGTAAAGAACCAGACCGAAAAACCAAGCTGACCAAGCATGCTTCACTTCCATTTTATCAATAGACCCATACAAATATTACACACAACAAGGATAGCATAACCATTTTTTTTTAAATGCCAACATTCCAGAATAATCACCAGAAGAAACCATGGACCCATCACCAATACACAGTTCAAATATTCCATAGCATCTTAAGAAACACATAGACCATGAGCAATCCTGAGCCAAAAATTGATTCATAGAGCAGAGTAACCATCTTGGATGGAAGGGAAAGGAACCCATACCTGGAAATGCCTTCACGAGGAGGAACCTAGACTGTATGCCTCCTTTACGACCAAATAACACAGAGTATCAATAAGCACCAGAGCCAAAAAACAAAATGCAAGTATGAATAGGGTGACGGGCTTCGAGGGGTGTTTGAGTGACGTGCAAAAAATGCACGTCACTTCCCTCTCCAACCTCATTCAATTTCAAGTACGAGCCAACCAATTCACCATAGCACTAAGCATTTAATCAACCATATATTTATTTCCATATCCCATTTTCATAGTGCGCCACCTTTGGTAATGTCAAACTCTCCAAAATAACAATGTGTTATAACATTAACCCATGTGCATTCAACATACAACATCCAATAAGGAACATAAGTCTAGTAGCAAAGGTTTGTTGCATCTCTTTTTGTCACAATAATACATAGCATTAGAGCTTGTGTATAGTTCTTTTATTTAAAAGAGCCCCAATATTATCCCTTTATAGATCATATTTAAACCAATTAATGCCATATTTAATTGCAATAACAAAACAAAACTTATAATAATCCTTTCATCCAAAGGGAAGCCTTAACATAATATGAGAGTGGTCATCCAAACCATCCAGTTCCATGCATCAATCAACCAACCATTTCATGTCACCATAACATTCTAAACCATGATTTGAAACATTGAACTGTAGAAGACTGCATTGGTACCATTACAATAGAAAACAAAATATAATCATAGCATATCCATCATAGTGCCACAAGTACAAAGGGGTTCCCACCTACTAGTTTATTATTAATATAAATAATCAATAGATCTTGGAAATCATTTGCAAGCATAGTATTCATTGTTGTTTTTTTAATCATCAACACACACAGACAAAGTTGTGCACTCTTATCTCATTTTTGTGTGCGCTCAAGCAATTTCACGAAGGGTAACAATATGTGTGTGTGCAAGATCAAGTTTTGTTCATGCACACTAGTTCGATTTCTGCCAATGTGTGTCAGCTCGAGTTTTGTGAAGTGAACCAGAAAGACAAGAAGACACCACATGCATGATGGAATTAAGAAAATAGTCTTCAGGAAATCTCCCTAGATGATTAAAAAATACAACAAGACCGATCGTGGAGAAAAAATAAGATGAGTTTTCAAGATCGTGGAGAAAAAATAAGATGAGTTTTCAAGGTAGTTGAGATTATCATGTTTCCAAAAAAGAAACATGTAATTCATGTGGGTGACGGAAGCATGTGTGATCTACAGTCAGCAAAGCAAGTGGAGAATAATTGAAAGTGATTGAACGACGGAGCTGAGGAGAAGATAAAAGGGAGCAACGACAATAGAAAGAGAGTTTTCCCATTAGTAAGTTGTTTGCTGATGTTGTTGTTCATCAATGTCTTGGGGCTCACTCTGCACATATGGTTTTGCAATGTTTTTGGTTGTAAGTCTGAGTCTGTCTTCTCTATAGAGTCTGAAGAGATGCATATGGCATGATGTAATGTAATAATGAGGATATGCATAAAAAATATGGGCTCTATTGCTGTCAATGAATGATTTTCTTAATGTATATATGTGAATGATTGACTGAGGATGATAATAAAGTTGTAGTGATTCTGAACCTATGATGTGTCAAATATGTGTTTGAATGAATGTGTTGCTTTCATTATGTATTTTCATATGTTAATTAAGATGCAATGAATAACATGAATGAAATCCTCGATGGATCTCCATTCAATTAGCCCTTTATCACCAACACAAGACCAGATGGTCTCTGTGATCCTCATGGCATCTCAGGTGAGACCTTTCTCAGTCTTTCTTGAGGATTGATATGGCAATGACTTGGGGTTTTTTTTTGTCAACTATGAATGATCCTTGGGTCTTCAACCCCCCATTTTTAAGAAATACACATGCAGTTGTGAAATGACCCAACAAATGGCTTTGTTGGTGGGAACTTAAGGTTTTGTATTGAATGGTGAAGGAAAAGAATGAGGTGGTATCCATCTCGAGAGGAAACTCAAGTTTGGTTGACTATGAAGGAAGATGAGTTTATTTGCTGAGAAACTCAAGGTTTGAATATCAATGTGGAATGATGGAAATAGATGTATCTCTACACTAATATGCATGAAATTTTCTTTGTTGAATTTCCATGTCTATTGTATGGATGGTTAAAGACGTAGACCACCACTAATACTACATTAAGGACACTAGAGTCAATAGTTTGGGATCAAGCCATGGTTGATAGGATGAAGGCATTGGATAACAAGTGGACTTGAGCCATTGATTTTTGGTTTACTCGGGTGAAGGAAGGGTATATAATTGAATTTTCTATAGAGTACACTCATTCTCTTAGTGAAGCTAAAAGGAAGTTCATGAAATCTCCTAGAAGAAGGTTGTTGGAAGAAATATCACTCTAGATAAAAATAATGTTCATGGAGAAAAGGATAATGCACATGGAGCCCGATAGGATGACTGAGTAGACTCCCCTAGTGTTGGGGGGGCAAATAGAAAGGAGATGGATCTGTTGACAAGGATCTAGAATTTGTTGAGATGAGGTGAGGAGTAGAATGGAACCAGAGGATCATAGGAGAGAGAGATTCAAAAGGTACACAAGAAGAGTTGAGTCAAGAAGGAAAATAGAACAGAGAAGTGGAAGGGAGTTAGCAAGGGGTGAGAGACAAGGGGTCAAGCCCAGGATGAAGAGGAAGGAAACTATAATAGGAGGTAGTGTGGAAGAATGTGTTGTGCTAGAGAGGAGCAAATATGAAGATAGGCCCATGAAGAGGCATGGGATTGAGAGTAGGGTACCTAATGAAGACAAAAATAGTAGTAGTAGTAGTATTAGTAGCGACCCAAAAGGCAAAGTATAAAACCCTTGGCTATTGAAAACTATCACAGATTTGAAGGAAGATGAAGCACCAAGTAGAGGCACAGGAGAAGGAAAGGAAGAAGGAGGATCCCCCGATGGTGGGGGAGAAGAATTAGCGATAATAGATGATATTGTGTGGTTGTAGGTAGAAATCTCCTTGGGTTACCTCACAAGAAATGGAAGAAGAAGATGGAGTTACACCCCCTTCAAACCAACCCCCTTGTGCATTTGTAATAAATAAGAAAGAAAAAAATACAACGAGGTGATTGGAGTAGAGAAAAGAGTGATGAGTGAAGAAGAAGAAAAATTTAGCACTACTTCGCTAGTAAGAGTATCAGTGTTGAAATCTCTAACACCCACTAGTCAAGTAGGAGGATAGAGTCTGAGATTGAGGATGACGAATTGGGATAATACCATGAGGTTACTTGTGTTACATGGAATGGGTAGAGATGATGCAAAGAAACATTGGTTCACTTGTGAAGCAATATGGTCTATGAAGAGAATAAAAAATGAGCTAGTGAAGATTGTGTAGTTGGAAACCATGTTTAGGGACAAATCCTTGACATGGTACATGAAGTACAAGCCCACTGTACCAGTGGGACATGCAGGGTACCTAACAAATATAAAGAGATATATGTTTAAATAATTTCAAAAACCTAAGTCAAAGTTTCATTATATTACAGAGATCAAGGAGATTAAGCATAAACATGGAGAAACCATGTGGGATTATGACCAATGGTTCAAGATTTTACTCGATAGGTTGACATTCCAAATCCAAGATGTATAGAAAAATGATTGGTTCATTGCAGGTTTAATTCCCCATATTTGAGTCCCTCTAACCCAATAGAAGGTGATGACGCATGTAGAAGTGATAGAAATTCCAATGCTCTTGGAGGCTACACCGAGAGGAGGAGAGACATGGCCAGGATTGGTGCAGGTGAATTCAAAACTGGCTAACTTGATGATGCAATTACAAGATATAGCAAAAGAAAAAGTCGTGTGTGAGCATGTATGGTGTACCACATGTCAGTATGAGGGACAATGCAAAGGTGAGTGTCCCATACTTGGTAATGGGAACGTTGAGTCCATTTCCAACTGGGCCTCAAACGAAATGGTGAGAAATTTACAAATAGTGGGGCCATATAGTAGCCCATTTCTCAATGTTGGAGAAATATGAAAAGATGCATCATACTCCATTTTGTGAATTCTATAAGTCCATGGGACATGATGTCATCAACTATTGGTCACTCCAACTAATGTAAGACCATACCCACGATGTATTCTATGTACAAGAAGAAAAAATGGGTGGTGACTATGGAAATGTTAAGAGAGGTGGATATCAAGAAGGTCCCCAAGGCAGATATGGATGTGGTTGTGGATGAGGATATGGAGGAGGGGGGAGGAAAAACACCCCACTTGTTTAAACTGTGGAGAGATAGGTCATGTTTCAAGGTTATGTATCAAACCACATTCTCTCTATGGTTATTGTTACAACTTAGAGCATGGTATAGATGAGTGTCCCGAATTGCTGAAGAAGTGGGAAAATAAGAAGGCATAGTGCAACGTGGTGCATGTGGAGCTATGCGGGAATAAGAAGAAGGATTAGGAAGTTGATGTCTGGGAGATAACCTGAGGCAGAGAAAATATAGGAATGGATTTTGATCATGCTAAAGGATCGGGTCAAAGGCTAGAGGGGAAGATAAGGAAGGCTTCATATGCCCCTCCAAAGTTTGATGTTGCTCAGTAGAATAAATTTATATGTGACGTGGAAAGGGACATCAAAGAAGAAATACCACGAGAGGAGTTGCACCATGTGACACAAATGTTACTTCAGGAGGCCTAGATTCATGAACAAGTTCAATGAGAAACACAAAGTTCACTGGAAGAGGCTCGCGCCCATGAATAATTACAACGTGGAACAAAGAGGTCGTTGGAGGAAGATTGCATGCGTGAATAAATACAACACATGATGCAGAGTTCATTGAAAGAAGTGCACAAGCAAGAAGAGACGTGAAATGTTCAAAAAAGAATGATTGAGGAACATGTTCATAAACAGTTGAAGTGCACAACATGTGAAGAAGCACTACATGAGTTGAGTTTTGAAACATAAACCGAGGATCAATTAAGTAACTTCTTAAATTTCTATTTGAGATTGTTAAATGATCTTGATATTGTGAGAAAGTTGATGCATATGTTAGCAATTTGTATGGGGGAACAAGGGTCGAAGAGAGCTACATGAGCCCCCCTATGAGAAATGGATCTATTTTAGATCAATAAGAAGAAGTGCACATGCAGAGAATTCAAGATGACAATTGAACTTCAAATTTATGAAATTGATGGTGTCATGTTGGATATGGGTTCTAAAATGAATATCATGCCAAATAAGTCATGGGAATTGATGGGAAAACAAAGTTTGTCCTGGTCTCCCATCCAGTTGTGGTTGGAAAACCAGTACAATATATTCCCTATAGGTCGATTGTAGCAAGTTGAGGTGAACATAGAAGGGGTGAAGATGAAAGTTGATTTTGAAGTGATATAAAATATGGGTGATTTTGACCCCTACCCAAAATTAATTGGCATTGATTGGGCCTTCAAAAACAATGTGGTGTTGAATTCTAAAAATCGGTAGATGCCATTTGAGACTGATACCTTGCGCGTGATTGCACCCCTACATCCTAATGAAGGGAACAAATACAATAAGCTAGCAGATGAGGATTCATGGAGATTTATTATTGAGAAAATCTATAATATCATGGGGTGCAGGGAAGATTATGTCAATCCCACGAAGGATGGGGAGTTGAGCTAGAAGAGTTTGAATTCCTATGATACTAATTCAAATGATGGAATGGAAAGGTGGTAGAACAAGCTTTATGAAGTCTTGACAACAAGATGCACACGTATCAACACTGAGGCACATGAGGAAGAGTTTGAGTCTTACTGGTTTGAAGGGTTGGACCCAGTGGATGTGTTTATTTCCTGGATGAAACACATTATCGAACACCATCGAGTTTGCACTCTTGAGACAATGCTCATAATCATACATGCACAATGGTGGGAAGTTCATCGATAAATTTTCCATGAATGAGTAGTCATGGAATTGTCGATGAGGGAAAGATTCATATCATATGTAGATATTCATCGATACATGTTATCTTATGAAATGTGATGGATAGCCAAGCAACTCTATGGGGCACACGACCAATATCTGAAGGCTTGTTGTGTATACCAAGAAAGAATTTTAGACCCCCGATCTTTGGGTTCTCTACTGGGAAAATAAGGGGGCCAAATGCGTGAAGTATGAAAACAAATACTTCGTTTATGGTAGCCAAAGGAATGTTCACTTCTTTTCTCTTCCCCAACCCCATTGGGAAAACAAACAAGTTGGTCATATGTGTGAATGAACTGGATAGTTAATTGATACTACAAGAACCCGTCGACCTTAGCTCAGTGCCTCCATGAAAGAAGTTGATCGGTTGGGAACGTATGAGGAAGCATTGTGACTTTCCATGGGTCATTGCAGCCAAATAATCCAAGGTGCACTACTGCAAGGGTGCGCAAGAACATGTGTGATGCTCCTGGAGAATAAAACTAGTGCATGTCCAATGCCATCTAAGTCATCATTATTTGGGAATGTTTGACGAAAAATAAAGGTTTGTAATAATAATGATCAATATGAAAATCAATTACACCATGTCAAATTCATTCTATTTTGGGTAAAGTGGGTCATTAATGTCGCTGAAAATGGGGACGATTTTTCGAATTTAGCATAAATACAATTAATATCATTAGATGTCAAAAAACTCAGCATTAAGGAAACAATGACTAATCAATCCCTAGCACGATGTTTTTGATGGTTTAATGAAGGATGGTATCTTCCAACTCAAGGAAAATATTGGACCATAACTCTTTGTTTGAGGAATGGAAGGAGTCATTATAGCTTCATTATCTTGAGGATGAGTGGAGTTTCCTACCTCCTTAATTCTTCCCCAAATTTTGAGAGCACCCTTTCATTCTTATCTTAGTAAGGTGTTGGCTAATAAGTGTGCATAAACCTACTAATGTTTCAACGACCAAATCCTATTCTCCTATTGAATTCAGAAATAGTCACATACATGGAATCCTCATGAAAACCCCAAGCATGAACAAAGTCTAAGGCCATGAAGAAAAACTTGATTCACGATTATGTGCTACCATGAGGTGTATAGTTTGAAGGGTTTACATTTGGGAAGGTTCCCCTACTGAAATGTGTCGACTATAATGTCATGGATTCCAATCAGTTCCCGGAGTTGCAGTTCGAAAAATATACAAAGGTCTTTCAGAAGGAATATGGAACCGAGTGAGTAGTGACTTAGAAATGGGTGAGACCTTTCAGAAAATCGAGAATTCTCTCCCTTCTCAAATGTCCATGCTTTGGTCATGCCCAAGTTGTTTAGGCATGCGTTCAGTTCCTCCTCACCATATTGCATGGGGGGTACCTATGGTTGGACCATCCCTATATTATTGACCAAAAAATCATGCACAGTATTTATGGCCTTCCAACTTCTAGTGAATATCCTATACCCTTAGAACCAAGGATGCAGCTAAGGAGGAGGTCCATTCTAGGTTTGGCACATGCATAATAAAGTGAGGGGTTGTAATCCTTGAAATTAATAATCCAACAATCTGGTTTTCCACACAATTATTGGCTTGCAATATTATCTGTAAGTATCAAAAAGAGGAATTCACGATAGGAGTATTCCTAAAAGTAGAATGATGTGTTAAAGGGATTCAGATGGCCTAGACACCATACTTGCTAAATGATTTCATCACCGACTATGTCGATGCTCTAGATCAAGTAAAAGAATTTAACTATAGTTGGTTTATCCTTTTGTTGGGTATGGTGCTATGGAAACCACCACTAGGATTTGGAACAGGCATAGAAGGTGCCCCGTCGTTCATTGCCCCCCGATTCTTGAGTCTCCAACATTCAAAGAATATCAAGGTCTAGGAAACCATTGCCAAATCCTTCTACCAATGGTTCATCAAATTAATTGTGGCCTCCAATGAGAGGGATTACATCCCAACACAAATATTCAACATGTATGTTTATTATCTTGAATTTCAATGTGATTTCCATAACATTTTCATCTCTCCTTGCACATCCAAAAACAATATGGAAGACAATCTCCCCTTATTCATTATGGAAAGGGACATATTGGTAGGTGTTGCAACATGGATGAGTAATTACCAACCTCCCTTCTCAGAGGTTCAAAATGATTTTGAAGTTAGAACTAAGAAATCCTAGGAACATAAGTGATCTTCAACCGATGCCTGACACCTAGACAAGACTACTTCATCCAAGGAACATGAGACTCCCCTTTCAAATGAACACATGTAGAACACCAATGGGTTGGATGTAGAGGATAAAGTTGTTTGAAAGTGGAAATGTTCGTCCAAAACTCATATTCCATCCCCTATTGATATTGACTATATCCTAGACGAGGATCGATTATCCTCACCCCACACGAATCCTATCGATGAAGAATTTCCATCTCCTTCAGCTCAATTAAAGGTTTTTCATAGTTCTGAAAAACACTGATGTGGAGCTGGAAAATAACCAAGCTAATGAAGGAGCTTCACGTGCAATTAGCCAAGTAGAAAGCATTCCAAAATGATATGGTGAGGAAGGTGGACACTCTGGTTCAAAAACTTTCTTTACCATCACCTCTAGAATATCCACCATTGTAACCCCAATCCATTGATGCCACAAAATTGAACCAATGAAGAGTGTTGAGTGTTAACTTGCTCGCCATGATACTCTTTAATTTAGCAAGGAAAAAATGTGAACTTTCCTAGGTCCATATTGCCAAGATACAAAGTTTATCACTACTATTATATACAAACTCGGGGAGAGGAACCGACCACTTTCCTGAGAGCATATCCAACACTGCATCCATCTTGACCAGGAAGTCTCCAACCATGCCGACACTAAATCTTGATTACACTAAGAATCCAACATGTGCAGAGAAGTTGAGGTTGCTTGACAAGACCTCTACGAATTGCACATTGTTGAGGTTGTTGCGCATACAGAGACCAACGACCAGTATTAGGCCACTCTAGCTATCCATGTTGAAGTATGTACTGCCTTGGATGAATCTTATGTCCAAGTTTTTCATCCCACACAGGTCCAATCTGAGATTCCATCACCTTAGAAACTTCAGGTTCTTACTAAGCGGATGCATCTCCTGGAATCTCAGAATACAAAAATTTGTGTGTGGATTCAAGAGTTAACGGCAGAAGATACAAACCTTCAGATGAAGGTTGCAATGGTATAATCCATAATCCAAGATAGCTTGCAGAGGGTCAAGGATTAGTTTAGGGTGGTGAATCATAGCTTCACTTTGTGGACCCATATATAGACCCCCCAAATTTAATAGCTCTCCATGATAGAATTCGTGCAACCAAGGTTGACGTGGTACAACATAAGAGTAACTTGACCTCGCTACCTTCTGACAAGTTTGCAACTGTGATGATGACTATTGCATCAAAGAAAAAAGAGATCATTGTAGCATGGGATGATCAGCAAAGCATATCATAGCTCATCAATTTTGTGACCAATAAGGTCTTAATAATTTACACCGAGCTCAAAGAAGCAATGGACCTAAAATATCCTTAGGTCACAACAGTTGATGTCAATGCAGTTGTGTCAAATATGTTCATGCTGGAACTCAATGAGTTCATGCTAGAACTCAAGAATATAGTTTTTTTCATGGCATTGATCCTTCCTTGAGGTAGATGGCTTGAGGATGAGCCAAGTAATAATGGTGGGGGCCTGCTGGTATCCAATGTTTTGGGTAAATATTGGGTGAATTCATAAACAAAGTTGTGCATGCCCATCTCAATTTGGTGCATGCCCAAGCAGTTGCAAGAAGGGTGAAAAGAGGCATGGGTGCTAGATCAATTCTTTTTAATTCGCTCCAGTTTGATTTTTGGAAATGCATGCCGACTTGAGTTTTTTTATGCACGCCAAAAAGATAAGAAGAGATCACATGCATGTCAGAATCAAGAAAATAATATCTAGGAAATCTCCCCAAATTATTACTACAAACAACATGAGGGATTGCAGAGAAACAAGAAAATGAGTTGGAAAGGTAGTTAAGATTTCCATAATTCCAAAGAGGTGTCGTGGAATGCATGTGGGTGAAAAAAGTGTGTGAGACTGGAAGTCAACATAGTGAGTGGAGAAGAATTGAAAGTGACTTACTGCCAAATCTGAGGAGCAAATAATATGGAGCAAAGAAAAAAAATAAGAGTTATCTCATTAGTCAATTAGTTATTGATGTTGTTATTCGTTAATGTCTTGGGGCTCTCTTTGAGCATATAGTTTTGTAATGTTTCTGGTTGTAATTTTGATTATGTCTTCTCTATAGAGTCTAAAGAGACGCGCATAGCACGATGTAATGCAGAAATGATGAAATGCATAAAAGAGTTGGGTTCAATTGTTGTCAATGAATGATTTTCTTAATGTATGTCTGTGAATGATTGAATGAGGATGATAATAAATTTGTAGCAATTATAGACCTATGATGTGTCAAATATGTGTCTAATTGAATTTGTTTCTTTAGTTATGTATTGTCATATGTTAAGAATTTTCAATGAATAACATGAATGCAATCCCCGGTGGATCTTTGTGCAATTAATCATTCATCACTGACACAAGACCAGATGGTCTATGTGAGACTCATGGCATCATAGGTGAGACCTTTTTCAATCTTGGCTGCGGATTGATGTGATGACGCCTTGGAGTTTTTGTGATCAACGCTAGACAAACCCTGGGTCTTCAACCCTCTGGCATTAAGAAAGACATGTGCAAGCGTGAAACGACTCAAGACTTTAAAATCCTCAAAGAGGAAAAAGAAAAAAGAACACAAGTCAAGAAATTGTTCTGGCTATGATTCAAATGCAAAGGAAGCATATTTTGTGAGAAAAATGAAAAATGGATTTGGAAAATACAAAGGTAAGATTCCCTTTAAATTGTTTAATTGTGGAAAAGTAGAACATTTTATTTCTAAGTGTCCATATGTGAAAAATTAAAGTAGTGATGATGAATAAGAACATATTGTAAAGAAAGGGAGAAAACATCATCAAAATAAACACAAAAACGACAAGCATCAAAAGAAGAAGAACTCTTATAATCAGGCGAAGAGTCTCTACTCAAAAGGGGTTAGTAACTCGTCTGAAGAGAGAAATGAAAACAATTTCGATAGTGATAGAGAAGAAACTCTCTTTATGGAAATAAAAAAAAAAGATTAATGAAGAAAAAGAGAATTAAACAATGGATTCAAAAGAAAATTAAACAATGAATTTAAAAGAGGAAAATGTTGAAACAAATGAAAAAGTGAATCCTAGAAAATTAAGTTTTATTTATTTATTTTAATTATAATAAAAATATTATTGAAATTGAACTATTTTAAACATTAAAAACGAGGAAAAAAATTAATTAAAAAATAGAACTAATAACTAATCAATGGTGAATCAAATGCTATAATCTTGACATTCGATAAAGAATAATAAAAACACAATTACCTCATTACTTACAATTCAATTACACTATCCTTATTTTATTTTATATAGTAAATTGTACTATGTCACGGTCAAATCACTGGACGGAGGGGGATCCCTTGTCCCACAAACAAGGGGGTCTCATACACCAATTTGATGTGCTGGCTTAGCCGTGACCTTAAAAGTAGATTATTATTATTATTATTATTACTATGTCACGGTATTATATCAAATATATCATTTATATTTCTATAAAACCAATAACTACATTATAAACCAAAGAGCATAGACTTTTCCTCCAAAAACTCTTGTTTTGTATATATTGATGCAAATTGTCAATTGAATAATCAATACTACCATGTAAAAAGGATTATTATATATATTTCGATGCAAATTGTAAATTGAATAATCAATAATATCTAATATAAAATAATATATTAAATATTCAAATTATCAAAAGATATATAAAATATTGAAATTATGAAAGAACTCTAAATTGTCAATTGAATATATATATATTTTGATTGATTCAAATTGCCAACTGAATAAAAGATATATAAAATAAGTAAATTATGAGATAATATTTTTTTGGTAATAATTAAAAAAAAAAAATGATTTATATATATTTATGTAAATTGAATAGTGAATTATATATATATGTATGGAATTTTTTTATATTGATGATAATGATGATGGATCAACATTGAGATCGAATTTAGTTTATTGGACCTTAAGAAGGTAGGAGATTACTTGAAATTTTTTAGAATTTTGTTGAGTTAAAATGTTAGGGAGGTTGGTAGTGTGACAAACTTTTGAAATTGAGATCTAATTTGGGTGTACGTTGGACACTCGAAGGGAAAGTGATTTTCATCTTCAACCCTCTTAGTGTCACACATGTGAGAGACTCTTTCATATCATTGTGTTTTGGGAATTGACCAATGCCCACTTTCACTATGAATCTCAAGAGAATTTGTCCTTATTTTAGCAATGCTTATTTTCTTGTTTACACTAGACAAAGAGATATTTTTTATCTTCAATATTATGGTTGATCACCCACTTATAATATCTTAATTTCATTTTTCCCTCTAACTCTTTATCACACCACCATTTCTCCTTAAATTTTATGGCATCCTTATGGTGTCCCTGCTTGAGCGGAAAGTGGTTATGGTTGGAGTTTGAAGCAATTTTAGGAAGCCTCATATGTTCCATGTTACTTAACTTTATCTTATACATTAGGTACATGGTCATAGCCATTATCTCAATGGGGGAATGACTCTCTTCTATGAGAAGGATATGATACAATGTATTTCATTTAATTTTGAGATTGTAGGTTATAAAATTATTTTGGATCCGCTCTATCTTTCTCCATGACTCTCTAGAGATATTGCATCCCCAAAACTTGCATACATATAAAATAGTTGGAGTAACAAGAGTCTTAAATTTGATTTTTTTTTATCCCGTATCCAAAGATACATTGATTTAAAATTGTTTTCAAGATCATAATAATCTTTACACTCTCCATTTATCATTTTCTCAATGTTATAATTCTAGTTGAATTTGTGATAAATATCTATTTCGAGATATTTCTATGAAGGAACTTTCTCTAAGTTGTTCTTTTCATACACAAAAGTATCTCAAGTGATCATTTTAGATTTAATTATCATGAATTTAATTTTGGAATCCTCGCTATAAGAACAATAACATCAACATAGAGAAGAAGAATGATGAGTATACCAATGAGATTTGGGCCGAACAATATCATCAACATAAAGAAGAAGAATGATGACTATACCAATGAGAGTTGGACCAACACACCCTGATTCTTCGAAACAATATTCTAATTTGTCAATTTATGCCAAGAAGGGTAGGGGACAAGGGACAACCTTGTTTGACTTCGATATTGCAATTAATTTATTTTGACCAACCCTATAATTTTCTCATACAACCTTGTCGCAACAACCCTCTAACCTATTCCGAAAGTTTGTACTTAGTATTGTGTCAAAATATTTTTTTAAGTAAACTAAACAACATGAGAAAGGAACCTTTAGCTCTTCGAACCTATTCCAAAGGTTTGTCCTTAGTACCATCTCAAAAGATTTTCTAAAATCAGTGAAACAACACAACACCGTTTTATTATTGTGACACTCTTCATAATAATCCTAAGAGTAACAAGATAGTTCACAATTGAATACTATCTCCTAATAAAAAGATGTAGTAATGCAAATTATGAATTAAAAAATCAATACTACAATGTAAAAAGTATATAAAATATACAAATTATGAAAGGATTTTTTCTGGATTATATATATATATAT
>ML777675.1:43536-61228 GCA_009831015.1 Picea engelmannii
ATAATTGAATAATTACACCGAAAGGCGTACACCTATTGATAATGGGCACATTTAATATGTTTTTAGTTCTTAATACATTTTCTATGGACAAGATTAAATATGCCTAGAATATTCTTAGTCGTCGCAATAAATGAATGGCTCTGATTTCATCCATTAATTTTCGAGTTGTTATAAAGACATCCGTTTATATGTTTACTTTTTTACATTTGCCTAATCATACTTAAAAATTACTGTGTTCACTAACTTATTGCCATGCTTACCTGATTAAAAAATATTGACGTTTGGTGGCCGTGTTTCTATACTGGCATCACCAACAATCGCCAGTCATTTTGGTGTTGCGTTTTTAAAGCCGTAAGCCACCTTCGGCGTTCACCAACTGCGACTTAACGACTGTGCTAATAGATACTACAATGTAAAAAGATATGTAAAATATGCGAAGACTTTTTCAATGATTAAAAAATGATTTGTTGTATACAACTTGTCCATTGAATAACGAGTAACACAATGTAAAAATATATATAAAATATGTAAATTATGAGAAGATTTTTTCTCAATCAATTAAATAAGGCTTGTTTTGAATTTATTGAAACAAATTGTCAACTAAATAATGAATATTACAATGTAAAAAGATATATAAAATCTACGTATTAATTAAATAAGGTTTGTTTTGAATTTATTGAAACAAATTATAAATTAAATACTGAATATTACAATGTAAAAAGATATATAAAATCTACATATCAAGAGAAAACATTTTTTAAAGATAAAAATATAAAAGAAAAAAATGTTATTTAAATAAATAATAAAAATGTTGTAATTGACTTATATCGACACCAAAGTGATGTCTCTAATTTGGAAAGTGTAAAAATATAAATATATAAAAAAATTCTTATTAAGACATTAATGTTTGTGTCCACCAATAGAACACTAATCTTTTGATGCAAGTATTGAACTATTAACAAAAGTATTAAATAACACACTTAATCTTAAAAACATCTCTCATTTGTGTCCACCAATACAAACTAAAAAATATGTAACACAATTAACTATATAACCTTAACTTTCTCTCTAAAATCATCCTACGAGCCGACTATAACCTGTGTGGTATAGGTCTCCAATTTTATTGCTCTCTCTGTATCTCAGCCTTTTCTCCCTTCTTTCCGAGGAAAATTGGATTTGTAAGAATAGATGAGACAACACATATCTTAAAGGACTCTGTGTTGAAGCCCTGGGCATCCACAACAAAACACATATCTTAAAGGACTCTGTGTTGAAGCCCTGGGCATCCACAGAAAGAAGTCACAATGCAATCCCAAGACCATTTAGGGATGGAAATACGATCTTACCCATGTTGCAGGGATAAGGGATAATGGGTGAGGAACCTTCAACTTATCTCCCTCCATGCTTACTGTAGTAGCATTTAATTTGTTTGATTGATAGGTTTAGAAAGTTTCTCACTGGTTGCTTTATACTCTACTATTCAACGACCATGAGAAGTTATTGGGTGAGGTCGTGGGACGCATGTTAGATAGGCTTGACATTAATGATTGTCATGTGTCACCAAAGAAGATTTTAAAAGTATAGTGCTATCGCATGAGAAGCTTAAGCATAGCTACGAGGCCAAGGTTGTGGGGATTGTGGGTCCAGGTGGAATTGGAATGAAAACGTGGGTCAAAGAATTCTTCGACACCAAGAGATCATGATACAATGTATCTGGCTTCTTATCTGATGTCAAACAAAACACAACTGACGCCTCTCTCATTTCCATGTAGAAGAAAATTATTAAGTATTTCACTCAATTGGATGTGCAAATAGACACCACTGATCAAGGTATAAACATGCTTAAAAATCATATCACATCTTCTAACGTTCTTATAATTTTAGATGATGTAGATGATGGTGTGGTTTTTATAATAAGGAATGTTATTGGTTTCAATATGATCCGTAACCGAAGGAATTTCAATCCACTAGCTTTATCAACACGCATCATGTACATAATTATAACCCACTCACTTTACAACCACAAATAATGTACATAATTAACTTCTAAGCTTTTCTCTCAGGTTTATATAGAGTGCTCTATCTCCAAAAAGGTTGTCAAGCCTATCCCTTTTTTCCTTATGGAATCTCTATGTCTTTTGGAGGCTACCAAGCCTTTGTCCTCTGCCATGTACAAGAAACTATCTTCCTTTTTTTTTCTTCTAACTGCAAAGCCAATTTAATTCAATAATAAACATTTCTCAAGATTAATGGTTGGCTCTTTCTCCACGCAACAGATGGAGTCATTTGAGTTTTATCTTTTGCATTTGATGCTATTAGGAGTGCAAGAACAAAAAATAACCCCTCACTATTCTTATGAAATATATGTGAGATTGTTTTGTTGGATATTCTTGGAAAATTTAAAGTCTTTGTTGAAATAGGTAATGTAAGAACTCTTACTTCAAAGTTTGGAAATCCTTCTGCAATCTTCCTCGACAATTCAATGTAGAATTCCAATGCAACAACATGGATTTCTTCCTTAATAGTGAATGCAATAACATGACATTTTACTTCTAACTCTTATAGAATTGCTTAGTTGAAAAAAGTACTTGGTAAAGAGGGAATATGATTATGAACCCTAACATTCATTCTGTGTCTTATTCTAGAAGCTTCATTAGAAGAATTGCATTTACTATAATTTATTGAAAAATCTGCACTCTATAATGAATGAAGTGATTATCACTACAATGCAAAAGATAAATTAGTTTTGATTCATCAATAGAGTACCATACCCCCCATTCTCATATACTCTCAAACTTGATGCAAGCTACATAGGTGTGTCACATCAATATGAAAATGGTGGCAATGCCAATGGGAATCTTGTCCTTTGGAAAAATAAGAGATCAATTAACTTGGGTGGAGTGGACACAATTTGACATAATCTATGGAATTGGATTAGAATAAAATCTACCGAGTGAGGGATCAATTGACCAACAAGACATAGGGTGAGGGATCGCTCCACCAAAAATACCTAGTTGACCTAAGGAGAATTCCAGTCGACCAATCTGTAAGTCAATTAATGTGTACAACCTGCATGTACAAACATTGTATGACCATATAGATGAGAGAAGAACGTCCAAGAGTATTTTTCATTCATCAAGTAGGATAAATTTCACCCAACAATGTTTAAAAATGTCCAAGCATACAACAATTCAAACCTGACAAGATTAAATCCGTCCAACAATGCTTATAATCACCTGGAGGCATAAAGAAATTCTCCCCAACAATATTAAATTCATCCAACAATGTTTAGAATATCACAAGCATCAAGAAATTGGCCCTAACAATCATAAATTCTCCCTAGGTAGAATATTGAAGCGCCTAGGTAATTAGTGGATGGTCTAGGAAATGAAAAACGTCCTAGTGAGAGATAAATACACCCAACGACATGTGAGAGATGATTGAAATCTCAAAAATGGAAACTTTCCTAAATAATTTCAACAACTATTAATTACAGCCATCGATCTTCAATTTCAAGATAAATCCAACCGTGGACAATATAGAGATGTTGGTGTTATTAGAAAATGAATGGGAAGGAATTTCTAAGTGTTGGCAATAGGAATAGAGTAACTAGTTCTTCATTTCCTTTAGAGATTCATTTGCAAACAACATTAAAACACACAGGAATCCATATCTTATCTTAACAATGAAATAAGCACTAAACTTATTCACAACACAATCAATTCATACAAAAATTGTTCTTCACAAGCACAGGGAAATAACTAATCTCATACAAAAATTTAAACACATTATAAGACAAATATTTTACCATGGAAACCCAAATGGGAAAACCATCTTCGAATCGGGGCTCAATTTTTTATTTCACCAATCTCTAGTACAATAATCTCATGACTCTCCATAATCTTCCTCCATTGGCCAAAAACCTCAGTGGGAGTGAAATTGCATGAGGAAATAGGGAGAGTTGGGGGTAAGTGAAAGCCAATAGCCATGGCCCTTCACTTCCCATTCCTCATCCTTCTCTTATTATACATCCTGAGTGGGCCTAATGGTTAAGAACATGTGTTTCCTCTTAATAGGTCACAGGTTCAAATCCAGAGGGGGGTAGGGTATGTATACCTTCGTAGACTTTACCAGTCAAATCGTTGGGTGGAGGTGGGTCCCTTCTCCCACAAACAAGGGGGTCTCATACACCAATTTGGTGTGCTGGCTTGGCCATGACTTTAAAAATAGATTATTATTATTATTATTATTCAATTTTTTTTAATTACATTTTATTCTCTATTTTCCTTTCACATCCTCATTTTTGTCTTATTAGACTTTCACATTTACATTGATTTACAAAGTTTGCTAATTGTCATCAGTTGTCGAATTTGTTTATAGTTGTTGAGTCTTACTCCCATTTGTTGGTTTAGATCCATTTTTGATAACACCTCCCTATTGAGAGGCCTTTTGGTCTCTAAAGGCTCAAGGAAACCAAGTTGGATCACTGTACTTATGTCTACTTCTCTAGAATGTGGCTCTAAATATGGCTCCTGGAAACAATTGTAACTCTAGCTCTGGCTTTGACTCTGGATTCTGGAAACAACTCTAACTCTATCTCTATCTCTATCTCTAGCTCATGGCTCTAGTTACTAGCTCTGGTCCTTAGCTATGGTTGTATCTCTGATTCTATTTATGGCTCGCTTGTTCCTGTAGTGCAGAAATATTCTCATTGACTCTCAACTATGAGCAATATCCAAATTTGAACACTAGTCTCAATATCCATTCCCATCTCACTTTCTATCTGGGAGATAGTCCATCTTGGATACCAATGAATCCAAGTTGAATCTTGGTCTTCTTGCTAAGTGTGACCTCAACATGCTACCCTCATGCAACAACTCCTTAAGGGAAGTGTGGTTGCATTCTTTTGATGCTTGCACATTCTTAGAAGCTCTTCCAAATTTATTAAAACATTCCCAAGGTCATTGGCCTTCGTGTACCACTCTCCAACACATCTCCAACAAGGGATTCTTTGGATGAAATATTGAAAACAACCATTGAAATTTGGCTTCCCATGTCATTAACTTGTTTTCCATATCATTGATGATGTAGACTTCCTATGCTTATATCTCTGCTTGTATGGATTTTTCCTCTTGGATTGGAGAGGCATACCACTCTTCATATTCCAATTTTTTCACTCTCCACAATATTCTCTTCATTGTGCAGTTTCTGGGGTGAAGCTCTAGATGAAGTCGTCAACACCTTTCTTCCTAGTGAGCACTCAAATTGTAGTGGTGATAAAAGTTATGGTTGTTGCTATAAGGACTTCTTGACATAATCCTCCTTTCCATGCGCCCTTGTGTATGTTGTTGAATTGGAGAATACTTCTTTCCATTCAACTTATGAAAACAATTAGGCCTACAGAACATAGCTTTCTTCTTCCAGTAGGATACCTCACAATGGTCTCTTTTTCCAGAAAATGAACATGCTTCTACATACTAACAACTATCTATGGTATGGCCTCTCTTCTTGTAGCAGTGACAAACAAGAAATTTCTTGATTGACATGGACTTCTTGGTCTTCTTCTTCTTCTTCTTCTTTCTATTTTTGATTGGTTTGTTGTTCTCTTTGAGTGTAGGCCTGGGCTAAATTGGGAATTATCCTCATTATTTCTCTCCTTCAATCTACCACAAGTTTGTGGCAGTGAGGAGCTTCCACCTTCATTTACCACTATTTCTCACTCTCCTGATGAGCAAGCCAACTCTGGTATGTATTTTTCCTTCAAGAAAATGGTCTTCATGGTGATGTAAGTTTCACTTCTACCATCAAATATTAGACCTTCCTGTTTGGCCCTGGATGTGACTACAATGGGGCTCAAGATTCACGTCTCATCTTTCCTAGCTCTTGTCCATCACATCCCATTTTCTTTAGGATCTTTGAGCCAATGCCCTTGGTATGCTTATCAACTTCACGAAGTTGATCTTTAGGATTGCATATGAATGGTGAGCTAACCAAAATGGTCTCAATCATGGTGCTATGTGAGGGAGTGGCAATGGATGGTGGTCTTTCTTTCTGGTTCCATCGAATAGTTGGTTGGAGCTTCTTGAAGGTCTCCTCCTCTTTTTCCAACTCATGTTGTAACTGTGACAACATCTGAGTGAGCCTATCTTCTTTCCATCTACACAATTGTATGAAATTCTCCTCAAGGTGTGCAAGCTACACTATGTGCTTGTCCCAATCAGTGATGACCATTGTGAGGGTGTCTTGATGTTCTTAAAATTCTTCATGAGTAATGGAAGAAATTCGGTAGAAGTATCCATGGGATTCTCCATCTCAGTCATCCTCTTGTTAAACATTTTAACTTATTCCTTCAATCTCTTGTTCTCTTCTCGAATCTTGGCATTGTTGGCCCTTGAGTCTTCCAACTTATCTTTGTTTTCTTTACCCATGATGACCTCTACAATATGTTGTTCATAGTTATGGAAGCGGTGCCTCTCTCAAGGATGAAGCTGTTGTGATACCATCTGATCTATAATCGAGGGACTTATATCCCACTAACTTTACCAACATAGATATTGTGTGGAATTAACTTCTAAGCTCTTCTCTCATGCTTTTACAGAGTGCTCTATCTCCAACAAGGCTATCAAGATTGTCCCTTTATTCCCTATGCAAACTATTTTTCTTTTGGAGGCTACGAAGCCTCTTTCCTTTGCCTTGTACAAGAAACTCTCTTCCTTTTTTCTTCTCCTGCCTACAAAGAATGTTCTTGGGTGTGACCTACACACATCAAATAGCTGGCATCATAATGGAAATCGAGTCAATAATAAACACTGCTCAATATTAATGGTTGGCTCTTTATCCACATAACCAATGGAGTCTTTTTATTTCTATCTTATGCATTTGATGCTATTAGGAGTGAAACAACCAACAGTGACCCCTCATTTCTCAGTATTCTTATGAAAGATATGTGAGATTGGTATATTGGATACTCTTGAAAAATCTAATGCCCCTATTGAAATAAGTAACAAAAGAACTCTTAATTCAAAGTTTGGAAATCATCGTGCAATCTTTCTGGAAGATTCCATGTAGAATTCCAATGCAACAACATGGATTTCTTCCTGAATAGTGAATGTAGAAACATGGCATTTTACTTCTAATTCTTATAGAACTACTCAATTGAAGAAAATACTTGATAAAGAGGGGATATGAGGATGAAACCTAAAATTTGTTTTTTACCTTTGTTAGTCCCTGCCTGTGGCTAGGGATTATAGCATTCACTTGGGGTCAACGACAGTTGACCGGCTATTAACTAGTGTTTTTTGTTGCATTAATTGGTGTATTTTGTATTCTTTTAAAATCATTTCATAATGTTATAAACCAATGTATTATTTGTTTTTTTTTCAAAAATACCAATTTTATGAAATATTCTTTATCGTATTTCCCATTGGCAAATTAAACTTTGGATGGGACTTAAATCCCTGGTGTGTTTCCATTTTTTTATATTTTTTTTTCAATATTTTAAAATAAATTTAAAAATATATAATTATAGTTAGTCTAGTTTTGACATTTGTGAGAGGATTTCACTGCATGTAGATGAAAACACTCAATTGTGCATGCACTACTCCAATTGGATCTGTCTTCTCACCCGACAACACCCTACACCTCCGCCATGGAAGGGAGCATCCTCGCTCTACATCTCCATCGAAGGTCTCAGTCTCCATCGAAGGTATGTCACCTCTCTCTGTCACCACCTCCTCCTCCTCCTCTCTTCCAAGCCCGATTGTAACAGAAAGCTCTACTTCTTATCCTCTAAATCCCTATGAACTTTGCTCCAATTCTCCATGCTCCATTTCTCCATTTGGTTCAGCAGAATATCATTTTTTTGCGCCTCTTCAGGAGATGATTTTGAGTGCATGTTGCAACAGACTAAAACATCATAGAATAAGCCAGAATATTCAACAGAAGATGCAAAAATAGATGAAGCCATCGGTGAACCACTAGCCGAACTAGTAGATCCATCAATAGAACCATAAGTTATACATCAAATGGATTTGTGACTGGACATCAATCCTAAGAATCTCAAAGTTAAAATGAATTTGTGCTGGTCGTTACCTTTCTTGCTTCCATCACCATAGCTGGTGAGTGATCCATCTCATGAATGTTAAATATAATGTAACCTCAACAGTCTGATTGTACACCGCCAGCTATCCTGGCCAGTTGTACTATCATTTCTTGATTTGCTTGAGCCTATTTAGCTCAGCCAGTTTCCCTTTTCATTGGTAAGCTTTTACTTGCACTCTGTACTCTTCACTTACATTCCTAATATACTAAATTCTATTTCTGCTCTGCTCTTTCTCTGTATTCTTTGCTTCACATTTTATCATGGTATCATAGCATCAGTAGTAAGCCTCTTCACATAGTTTGGAGAGAAACCCGATCCAAAGAAGCACAATGCTTACACTATGAATGACAGCATAGGACATGAGATTCTTTACAAATCCTGGAGAGAAATTAGCAGTCTGCCATCCGCTCAAAAGATCGTTGTAGAAAGATCACACGAGGAAGCAGAGTGCTATACACTCAAAAGATTGAGGGAGCAGAAATTGCGGAAGGAGAAAGTGTAAAGAATCGTGAACATTTACAAATTCGTCAAAGATTCATGACGAAGAGCTGCAGGAGGCAGAAACACTCAAAGAATTCAAAGAAATTCATTCAATTTCATGAAAGATTGCTGCAGAAGGCAGAAACATCCAAAGATCTTATGAAACTCTTGAAAATTAGTGAAATATTGTTGTAGAGGGTAAAGACATTCAAAAAATTCATGAAATTCTTTCAAATTTGTGAAAGATTCACGAATTTCCCTACACAGGAGAAAATATTTACAGAGGTAGCAAAGAATAGTCAAAGGAGCAAAGGATAGCAGTCGCAGTCATAAGATCGGTCCTGCTAACAGATCTGAGGCATAAATCCAGTTTAGAAAGGACGAGGAGAGCGTAGAAAAGGAAAAATAATTTTAGCTGTTAGATTTTGCATAGACGACCGATAGCCGTCAGATCTGGGAAAAGTGAAAAAGGTTTAGTCCTCTGAAGCGCAAAGGAGAATAGCCGAATCACGAAATCCTAAAATCGTGAGGTGAAATTTTAGCATTCGGACATTAGGACTTGGAGCAGCAAGGGGTTGTGAAGTTGCTGGCTCGCAAACTCTCAAATCGAGAAATCATGACTCGATCTGAACCATTGGATCAAGAAAGAATGTGCTCCGTCGATCTGACGCTATCGTGAAATTGGGAATCGGGAGTTGGATGAGTAGAGGAGACTGCACTCCATACCCTGATACGCGAAATCTCGAAATCCCAAAATCACTCCAATCGTTGGATTTGGAGGGACAAGTGGCGAAGATCCGGAAGCCATCGACATATTTTTTTTGGCACCGGGATAACGAAGGTGAAGACTGGGGAAATAAGATTTCGTGAGAGAATCAGGACCATCCATCTCAGAGGATAGGTGGCAGCAGATCCAAGCACCATTAAAATTTCAGCATTTCAGAGTTGGGGGTTTGGAGAACATCATGACGAGAGTTCAAGAGTCGCGAAATATTGATTCGTGAAATATCGAATGGATCCAGACCGTCAGATCATAGGAGGATCTGACCATCGATGCAAGCACCATTGCATTTTCAGCTACCGGGAAATCAGAGGTGAAAGTCTTGTGAAATCGCGATACGCGAAATTTAGAAATAATCTGAGTCGTTGATCGAGTGTAGATCTGGACCGTTAGATCTCCGATCGTGGAGGATCGTAGATCATTGATCATGATATTCCAAAGAAACTGTGGCTGTTGATCTCAAATCAACGAGGATTGTTGATCCTTGAAGAAATTTTGCATTTCAGCTATTCGAAGGAACTGCTACCTTCATCGTCGAAACGTGAAAGTCTCGAAACGCGAAAGCCCGTAGCACCTGGTTTTTTCCTCCCATGGTCACATGAGAAGCTAAAATTTCTTTGGCTCTCGAGTAAACTCAGAAAGCCCTATTCCGTCATTAATGGGGCTACAGTTTCTAAAGAACATAGCTCAGAGCCCTGAATCAGTAGATCTTTCGCTCAGATAGTCAGATCGAGCTTGATCGAAGTCAAAGAAGTGGTTTGCACCGTGTTTTTTTTCAGTCCAAAGTCACTGCAAGAAATTATAATACCTAGTTTTACGCGGATGAAACAGGTAAACACAAAAAAAAAAATTCCAACAATTTCTTTTCTGTTTTGTTAAAATTCTTTAAAGATGGCCACGTCTAGCAATTTAGGACCAACTCAAGGTCTAATTCTTCTTGGAAACAATTATGAGTTTTGGTCTCTTTGAATGAGATCCTTCTTGCAAGCATAAGAGTGCTAGGATCCAGTGGATCTTGGATATGTGGAACCAGATCCAGCAGACCTTTCTGCCATGACAAATCAACAGAGAACTGCTTAGGCAACACAGAGGAACAGAAAGAATAAATCCAGTTTCTGAATTCAAAATTCAGTGGATGACTCGATTTTATCAAAAATCACAGGTGTTGGTACTTCAAAACAGGCGTGGGACATCCTTAAATCAACTTGCCAAGGAAATGACAAGGTCAAAACAGTCAAACTGTAGACCTTGAGGACGCAATTCGATACTTTAAGAATGACAAAGTCTGAAAATGTGGATCAGTTTATGACCAGAGTCATGGGGATCGTGAACCAGATCAGATTGACTGGTGAAGCCATCACTGATCAACACATTGTTGAGAAAGTCCTCAAAATTTTACCAAAGAAATTCGAAATGGTTGTTACAACAATCCTTGAATCCAAGGATTTGTTACGTTTTTCAACAGATGAACTAATTGGTTCCCTGGTGAAACATGAGACCAGACTACATCTCACAGATGAGTCAATCGCCAATGCCTTCAAAACTCAATTCTCCTTCAGCAAAGGGAGAGGCAGAGGAAGAGGCAGAGGTCACCAAGGACAAGGGAGTACTCCAAGTAACCAACACTCAAGTGGAGGTAACAGACAACAGAACCAGAATCAAAATTTCCAAGGTCACAGACAACAACACCAGAATCAGAATTTCCAGCCTCAAAGAGGCAGAGGGAGAAGATCGAATGAAAAATCAAGCATACAATGCTATTACTGCAAAAAGTATGGGCACTATGAATCTGAATGCAGGAAGAAGCAAGCAGATTAGCTCTCAGGCAGAGCACATGTGTCAAATCATACGAGAGAAACCTCAAGAGGTATGTTTCTCTCATGTCACAAGTCTGAAGAACAATCTAAAGATCTATGGTTGCTAGACAATGGATCCAGCAATCACATGACAGGTAACAAATATTTACTTTCATGCATTGATTCTTCAATTTCATCTGATATTACACTTGGAAATGATTCCTTAGTCAAAGTTCAAGTAAAAGGAACTATACCTATTCTTACTAAACATAATGTAAAGAAAGACATAAACAATGTCTATCATGTTCCAGATCTGAAACATAATCTGCTAAGTGTAGGACAACTCATTGAACATGGCTATAAGGTACTTTTTGAGGGAGCATCTTGCAGGATATATGATAAAAAACCCCCAACAGAAAATTGATTTATGAAATCCACATGACTCTGAATAGGATGTTTCCCCTGACCCTCATAATTGCAAAGCTAATCCAAACATAGGCACAAAGTGCAACCACCCCGAATGAAACTATGGTTTGGCATACAATATTTGGACATCGACCCTTTTAGAGTCTAAGTCTTCTATAGAATTACTCCATGGTCAAAGGTCTCCCTATCTTCAAAGAGCGAAATCCCCCATGTGAGTCTTGCATACTTGGAAAACATAAGAGAACTAGTTTTCCACGGTCCTCCACTCAAGCCAAACAACATCTCGAACTTGTTTACACTGACCTATGTGGACCAATGCAAACAGATTCCATAGGTGGTAGCTTTTACTTTCTAATGTTTATTGATGACTTTAGCAGGAAAATCTGGATCTATTATTTTAGACACAAGTCTGAAACTTTTGAAAAATTCAAAGAATTCAAAGCAGAAGCTGAAAAACAGAGTGGCAAATATATATAAGTGCTCAGGTCAGATGGAGGAGGAGAATAAAACTCCAACGAATTTGCAAATTTCTGCAAATCACAAGGCATTATCATGCAAAATACAACCAGGTATACTCCACAACATAATGGAGTGGCTGAAAGGAAAAACGAGACAATAATGAACATGGCAAGAAGCCTACTCAAAGAGAAATGTTTGTCAAATACTTTTTGGGCTGAAGCAGTAGCATGCTCAGCTTATCTCTTGAATAGATCTCCAACCACAAGTCTAAAGATGAAATTCCCTCAAGAATCATGGAGTGGGACAAAGCTAAATGTTGCGCATCTAAGGACATCCGGATGCATAGCATACGCTCACACACCTTCTGAATTAAGGAAGAAACCGGATGATAGAAGTGAGAAATGTATATTTACTGGATACAGTGAAACATCTAAAGCCTACATTCTTTACAATCCAATATCAAAGAGACTAATTCTCAGCAAAGATGTAAAATTTTTGGAAAATCAACTCTGGAACGAATATGAGAATCAACAAATGGATACTCAAAATCCATTGCTGCCCGGTTCTGAAAATACAGAAAATTCAGGACAGCCAACACCTCAACTTGCTCTTCCAAGATTGCAGGTACAAGGACAACCTGGAAATTCTCAGGATAACTCAACTTCAAGCAGGGATTCATCCTCTGAATTTCAAAATCAGAGAACTCGAAGTTTGAGATAAATCCATCAACAGTTGGATGACATTGAACAACACAATCTTTTTACATTAATGTCATGTCAAGCTAAGGAGCCACATTGGGTTCAAGCCATGAACCAAGAGATTGACTCCATTGAGAAGAACAAGACATGGGATCTTGTTGATTTTCCTAGACACAAGAAGAGTATTGGTGTCAAGTGGGTTTACAAAACTAAACTCAATGAAAAAGGGCATATCGAAAAACACAAGGCAAGACTTGTTGCCAAAGGATTCTCACAACAACCAGGTACTAATTATGGTGAAACTTTTGCTCCAGTAGCAAGATTAGACACTGTAAGGACTCTATTGGCCATAGCAGCCCAACACAAATGGAAAGTATACCAGATGGATGTCAAGTCAGCTTTTTTGAATGGTTTCTTAGAAGAAAAAGTTTATGTTGATCAACCACCTGGATTTGAAGTCCAAGAGCAGCTAGCCAAAGTATATCAATTGAATAAAGCCTTGTATGGCTTAAAGAAAGCTCCAAGAGCTTGGTACAACAGAATTGACACTTACCTAGTCAAAAG
This sequence comes from Picea engelmannii, assembly GCA_009831015.1. Taxonomy (NCBI): domain Eukaryota; kingdom Viridiplantae; phylum Streptophyta; class Pinopsida; order Pinales; family Pinaceae; genus Picea; species Picea engelmannii. The sequence continues at coordinate 56,842 of ML777675.1, forward strand.
TGGTTTCAGCATAAGCCAAAATGAGCCAACTCTTTACACCAAAACAGATAAGCACGGTAAAATTTTGATTGTATGTTTATATGTTGATGACATGATATATACTAGAAATGTTGAATTAACCAATTTTAAACATGCCATGCAATCTGAGTTTGAGATGACAAATCTTGGCATAATGAAATATTTTTTGGGGATTGAGGTTGATCAATCAACCAAAGGAATTTTTTTCTATCAGAAAAAGTATGCAGCATACATCATCAAAAGATTCCACATGGAAGAATGCAATCCAGTAGAAACCCCTATACCCCTAGGTACAAAATTGAGCAAGAAAGATGAAGGCCCTACAGTGGACCCTACCCTGTACAAAAGTTTAGTAGGTAGTTTTTTGTATCTTACAGCAACTAGGCCTGATATTATGTATGCAACCAACCTTATTTCCAGATACATGGAATCCACCAAAGATTCTCACTAGAAGATGGCGAAACGAATTCTGAGATATGTTGCAGGAACTCTCAATTTTGGCTTATGGTACACTAAATCCGATGATCATCATCTCTCTGGTTACATAGACAGTGATTTTGCAGGCAACCTAGATGACAGGAAAAGCACCTCAGGACATGTTTTTCACCTGGGCACGAACCTGATTTCATGGGCATCAAAGAAGCAACCAATTGTATCAATATCTTCTGCAGAGGCAGAGTATGTCTCTGCTACCTCAGCTTCATGTCAAGCTGTGTGGCTGAGAAGAATATTGAAAGATATGTCACATACAAAAAAAGATCCAACTCCTATATTCTGTGACAACACCTCAACAATTGCTCTATCTAAAAATCATGTGTTTCACAATAAAAACAAACACATTGACACTCGCTTTCACTTCATCCGTGAGCTAGTCAATAACAGTGATATTGCACTTAAATTATGTGGCTCTCAAGATCAGCTCGCAGATATCTTCACAAAGACACTAGGAAAATCCATTTTTGATTTTCAGAGACAACACTTGGGCATCATCAGTGCTGATGTTTGTAACTGTTGAGTTTAAGAGGGAGTGTTAAATATAATGTAACCTCAATAGTCTAACTGTACACTTTCAATTTTCCTGGCCAGATGTACTATCATTTCTTGATTTGCTTGAGCCTGTTTAGCTCAGCCAGTTTCCCTTTTCATTGGTAAGCTTTTACTTGCATTCTGTACTCTTCACTTACATTCCTAATATACTGAATTCTATTTATTCTCTGCTCTTTCTTTGTATTCTTTGCTTCACATTTTATAAATGAAGGCATGAAATGCTCCATTTGGGCCAACGACACCAGAAAATAGGATGCATAGCAATTATCCGAGACCTAAGTATATGGAATCCACGCTGCTTCAATGGCACGTCTCATAGACCATTTATCAGAGAAAACCTCGTTGCCTGGGTAAATAGCGGGCTCCATTCTGTCTGGGTCCATTTGTAACTCAGAAGGAAGAAAGCGTCGGATGGTTCGTGCCTCTGTAATGGCCTTGATCACCTTCAGATGGCACTCTCTCAGACGCTCTGCACCTATCATGGATATTACGACTTGTCACAAGCCGATTATTGCCACCACACTCTCTAGTATCGCCTTCTACTTCCCACTCTGCTTGTGTGGCTAGAGCGTTGCTCAGTGTGAATCCCAACATATAAGCCATATTATTATTCTATTGCTGCCAGGTAAAGGCATGAATCTTTACCCCTAGCAGCTTCATAATCAACACAAAATTGACTTACTCTGCATGAGTTGAGAAGTCCCGTGAATAGAGAGAGTAGCCATCTTTCTACAACACTTGACTCCAACCAAAAATCAAGAATAGTTTCATAATGTTCAACAAGTTAGCTTGTATTAGTGTGTCAGATAAATGTTACAGAGCATTTACAAGGATTCTGTGATTGTCAATCGAAGCCTCCACCAGGTGGGCTCCTTTATATTTGAAGGAAATAAGTGTCAGCCGATTATTTCCACCGCACTCTCTAGTATCTCCTTCTACTTCCAATTTTGTTTGTGTGGCTAGAGCGTTGCTCAGTGTGAACCCCAACAAATAAGACATATTCTTATTCTGTTGCTGCTAGGTAAAGGCATGAATCTTTACCCCTACCAGCTTCATAATTACTGGGAGTGAATTCCAGGGATACCCAAACAACCATATTCAATCTGAACAATGATCTAACTAATTTGGAAGAAACCCAAAAATACAAGCATACACAGGTAGTGGAGATCGTGTTAAAACAAAACAAGGAAAGTACATAGGGAAGCTTGAAGCTCAATGTGAAATGTTATATCAATTGGTACTCAGCTTGACCAAGAGCTCTTCTACAACTTCCCATCAAAGTTTTTCAATTAGATCCTCTGTAGCTAACCGAGTAGAGGAGGAAACAATGTAAGTGCATCTTCTCTTCATGCTCGTGGCTCTCTCTATGGACAAAGGACAGAGGATCGAACCCAGATGAGCTATCTATGGACAAAGGACAAATGATCGAATTCAAAAGAGTGATGCATGGAGACCATCTGGAGTAGTCACACATGCATGTAAATCAGGTGTAATCACCGCTGCTACTTGCTCGAAAACCTAAAAAAAACATTAATAAAACAAATATAAAGTTATGAGATTTTCCACAACATTTAATCTGATTTTCCACAACATTTAATGATATTTTCAGCATAATTAAATACGAGCCACATAGTCTGATATTTTTCACAAATTTAGACCAAATAGCAAGTAGAAATAAAAAACAGTACGAGGTAAAAGAGAGAGGCTATGTTACCAGCCCCCCCAAAAGGTAAACTGGATAGAGAAACTAAGCATTGGATACAAGAATCTTTCACAAATATGAATGTGCCCGCATTATACTTTTATAGATATTCCCATGTCTTGCGTAATCTTTTCTTTGTCATGTCCTCTAGACTCCCCATTCTCATAGAGTCCCAAACATGATACAAGCTACAAAGATGCGCCCACATCGATATGAAAATGGTGGAAATGTCAATGGGAATCTCGTCCTTTGGCAGAATAAGAGATCAATTATCTTGGGTTGAGTGGACACAATCTAACACAATCTATGCAATTAGATTAACCAAGGAATAAAATCGACCTAATGAGGGATCGCTCTAGTAAGGAAATTGATTTGCATGGTTATGGAATTCAGATATTTATGTTTCAATTTCATAAAATACAAGAATATTTATAATATTTAAAATATTTTTTTATTTGCATGGTTATATTTATGTTTCAATTTCATAAAATATAAGAATATTTATAATATTTAAAATAGTTTTTTATTTGCATGGTTATGGATGGAAGATATTTTTGTTTCAATTTTATAAAATATAAAAATATTTATAAATATTAATAATACTTTTTGTATGATAAAAATAAAATTAACTTAAAAATAAATTTAACTTATAATATATATAATAAAGAAAATATATATTATATAAATATATATGAAAAATCTAAATATTATTTAATTTTTAGAAAAAAATTATTCTTAAATTTGAAAAGTAAATAAATAAATATAAACAAAAGGTTTTGTTTAATTTTTTTTTAGCTCTGATTTGGTTATATAAATCTGCACTAAATCACTATTTTATGTTGTTTAAAATACAATTTTGAATCCAAAAATGGATTCAACATGCTGAAAAACCCTTGGAGTACTCATATATCACTCAAATATATTGATTTAACAATTTTTCAGAGGATTTCGAGCAAATATCCCCATAAAAAATCTTCGAAGAAAAACCCAAACTTAAAAATCTTAGACTGAGGCTAAAAAAAATCCTACAAATTTACAATTCAAAAAATTTCAATCCAAACATAGTTAATGAGGAAATACATAAAATAAATTTCAAAGTCCAAAATTGACTCAATTAGCATGGTGAAGTTTAAACTTCATTCTAAGAAAATAACTACTTTGATTTGGTCATTTAGATGAAGATCTTCATGAATGTTTTCCTTGTTTTAAGGGTTGCAGGTCGTTGTAGTCTAAAAGTTTTATGTTTTGATTTTTTTTAGTATTTTTTTATTTAATTTTTCCCTAAATTTATTTATACACTTATAAATGCAATTTAAACCATTGAAAATTGCTATTTCATCCAAATTTATGTTATGCAATTTTAATGAAAAAAATCAAAAAGTAGAATGTTTAGACAACATCTTGAAAAAATTGCATACAACTAATATCAAAATAAGATAAATAAAAATAAATAAAAATAATGATAAGATGAATGGGTCAAACATCATGGAACATATTAATAAAAATTTAAATATAATAAATCAAAACAAATAATTAAATGCGAAAGAATGAATTTTAAAAGAAATAACACAAGCAAATAAGATTATATAAATAAAAATATAGATTTCAATTAATCTATCC
>ML777675.1:61430-97155 GCA_009831015.1 Picea engelmannii
ATTTTTTTTTTTTTTTTAAAGTATTGTTTGATTTTTAAGAAGATTTAATTGGTTTATTTTTAGTTTTTAAAAGTATTGTTTGATTTTTAATAAGATGTAATTGGTTTAATGTAAAATTTATTAATTTAATTAAATATGAATTTTAAGATTTAAGTGGTTTAATGTAAAACTTATTAATCTAATTATGTGGAATAGTTATTCATTTTTAATTTTTATATTTTTTTAATCATTAATTTTTTTTAAATGGTTTTTGCCTTTTTATAATTTTACTATAAAAATAAAATTATATTTTTATATGCTTTTTAACATTCATTATTCTTTCATCAAACTTGATCTTTCAAAATATTTTGACAGATTAAGTTGGAAATATATCAAATCTCTTCTTTCTGCTTTTGGTTTTAGTAATGAATGGGTAAATTGGATCCTCAACCTTACTTGGATTTCTTTTCCATCTTGGTTAATGGGTCCCTTCCAAGACATTTTCTCCCTCAAGTGGAATTCTCTAAGGGGACTCCCTTTCCTGCTTCCTCTTTTTCATCATGGATGAAAAATTGAGTCGTTACATCAAAGATTCCATAGCGGAATGATCCCTCCAAGTCCTATATCTTCATGGTATCCAACCAACTTCCTCTCATAGCCAATTTGTGGATGACACCATGTTGATGGGAATGCCCACAACAAAATAGTCCTAAAAGATAAAAAGTATCCTATCTAATTTTAGTGAAACATCGTTGATTCAGATTATTTTCGACACGAAACGAGAGCAGATATATAATAAATAAATATACAAAGATATCTCGAATATCCAAAAATATAACATAAATGTATCATAGATGCAACCATAAGCACAGAGATACAGGAATACAATTTCTATTAATGAGTGAAAATGTACAAAGACTGTAAAAATACAGAGTGAAAGATTCGCTAGAATGGTGCCAGCTTATCTTTGAGAAGAGATGTGACGACTACTCTCATTCACAAGAAGATGATTGTTACAATGAGGCTCCAAAATCCTTTTTAGCATAAGTAAAATCCAAAACCCTAACCCTGGAAGATGAAAAGCCAAAAGGTTTGCGAGCCCTGATCGGGGTAGTTGATACGTCAACTTCCCGGGGGCGTAAATTTTGCATACAATCGTCGTTTGGGGTGCTCGAAACACCGTTGGAAAGGTATAACCAAGAAGAACACTTTTCGAATAGTCTAGGAAAGTACTTTTGGGAGCCCCCCTGGACCCCAAATTCCCCAAAAAACGTTGATTAGGGCCTCAAAATGACCCCGGAAGTTTGGAACCCGAAATGTTGTCGAGAAACTATCAAGGTGGAAAACTATTTTTTGAGCCCGTGGAATAGGTGGGTGGCCACCAATATCCATATGGATCAATCCTCCCTCCTTAGAAAGCAATGGTCTCCATTGCGTTGATTTCCTGGGGGAGAGGGGAAAGCGATTGCTGAATCTGAATCTTGGTGAGTTGCTTGCCTTGTTGGAGACGTCGCGCTGCTTGGTTTGTGCAAGGCTATCACAAACCTGTTGTTGGTGGGGTTGAATCTGTTCAACCAGTCGGGCTACCTGAGACGACTGTGTGAAGAAGGAATTTTTTTTCTTTGTTGCAATCTTATTGAGCTTCTTCTGTTGGATAGAAGGTGCTTGGTCTGAGATTATAGTGGTTGCAGTATGCTTTTGTTCACCTTTTGAACAGATTGTGAATAAGCTAAATTTTTTTGTATGAGATACTACCTTGTGACACTGTTTAGGTGGAATAGTAGTCGGAACTACCTCTGGTATTCTGTAGAGATGACCCCCCAGAGAAACAATTACACTCTGAGGTCGAGACTCATAAAAAAATCGTGCTTCCATATATATGGTTGGCCCAAGAGAACATCATAAACATCTAGTGGGGAAACATCATATAATATCTCATCCTTGAAGGGTTGGATGCCGTATGACAATTGACACTGTTGGATGACACGAAGATATCGTCCCTGGTGAAGCCACTCGATGTTGTATGGTTGCGAGTGTGGTGTTGTTGACAATCCAAACTGTTTGACGACGTCTATTGAGATGAGGTTCTTTTGGCTTCCACTATCAACAATAAAAAGCAGAGGGGTCCCCTTCACCTACATCTGTGAATGAAAAAGGTGCTCCCCCTCTTCAGTATCCGTTGGTTCTTATGGTTGAATTGTTGCGGTCACGACAATAGCAGTGGGGTCTGCATCGATGATTTGTCTTTTACCAGTATTTTCAGACTCAGATTCTGAATCAGGGTTCGACTCCTTGTCTTTGATCTCAGCCACCAATGATTGTTTTGAGTGACATTCATCGGTGTTGTGCCAGGGGATTTTGTGGAAATCACACCATTTTTTGGTGTCCTTTTTTGTCTTCCCATGACCATTCTTTTCCTGTGGCTTGGACTGGTTTTCGAGAGACTATTTGTTAGGGTCGTCTTTATCATACTTTGGTTGTTCTAGATTTGCAGACCCAAACTCCCATTTGTTCTGGTGTTTAAATTTTTTCTCGATTTCAAGAGAATATCTATAAGCAGCACTGAGTGATGAGATGTCCAGAAAATCCATTTCAGTTTGGATGTATATGTGTAGAGCCCCACGGTATTTCAGAGCCAAATGTCATTCGAAGTCTTTGATACCCACCTTGGTGTGCAAGGTATGGAAGGTATTAGTGAACTTTGGAACTGCTTGGCCCCTCTCTTTCCACAGTGTGGTCCATCTCATGTATTGGTCCTCATATTTTCCAACAAGGTAATACTATTCCTTTACCGCATCCACAAAAAAATCCCAAGTGGGCTCGACCCCATATATTCTAGAATCCTCTGTGGAAATTTGCTCCCAGTAAGTTTCACACCAATGTTTGACATGGGGGAGAGATTTAAGGAGTGCGAAGGTGATATTTTCCCTATCGGAAAAATTATGAACAGAGAAATAACCTTCTAATAGATTTAACCATTTGTCTAGGGAATCCGCATCTATCTAACCTTCAAATATGGGAATATCAAAATTAACCTGTACCTTGAAAGGAGAGGTTCTTCGATAGTGGTTGTTTGATGAATATGCACCTGTTTCTATCGGCAGACATTGAAGGATGTGGGAAAAATTCTCCACCATTTCGTCCCTCTTTCACGTGAGATCTTTCTCAAGCAAGAGATTGATAGGATCGTCTGCTCCATCGTTTTTATTTTCTTTTGCCATGGAGGGTTTCTTAGGCATGTGAGAGAGATTTTCTTCAAGAGAGACAAGCTCGAGACCCAACTTTCTATACTCAGATATCGTTGGGGACATGCACTAAAAAATTATCAAGAGCATCCTGCTCTAATAGCACTGATCCAGATTATTTTCAGCACGAAACAAGAGCAGAGATATAATAAAGAAATATACAGAGATATCTTGAATACCCAACAATATAGCATAAATGTATCAAAGATGCAACCATAATCACAAAGATACAGGAATACAATTTCAATTAATGAGCGAAAATGTACAAAGACTGTAAAAATATAGAGTGAAAGACTCATTAGAATGGTGGCATCTTATCTCTGAGAAGAGATGTAACGGATACTCTCATTCACAAGAAGATGATTGTTACAATGAGGCTCCAAAATCCTTTTTAACATAAGTAAAATCCAAAACCCTAACCCCAGAAGATGAAAATCCAAAAGGTTTGCGGCCCTCGATGGGGGAAGTTGATACGTCAACTTCCCAGGGGCGTAACGTTTGCATACAATCTCTGTTTGGGGCATCGGATACACTGTTGGAAAGGTCTAACCAAGAAGAACAATTTTCAACTGGTCCAAGTTGGTGCCTTTGGCATCTTCTTGGACCCCAAATCCATAAAAAAAAACATCGTTTAGGGCCTCAAAACGACCCCGGAAGTTTGGAACCCGAAATACTGCTGAAAAACTGCCAAGGTAGAAAACTGTTTTTCGAGCCTGTGCAATAGGTGGGTGGCCAACAATATACACCTAGATCAATCATGTACCTCCATTAACTTGGCTAAATCTCATATCTTTTTCTTCAATACGCCGTTAGCCATCCATAACCACATTTATAGCTTTCTTGGCATTCCTTGGAGCTCCCTTGCGTCCAATTACCTAGGAATTCCCTTTACTGACAAAAAACTCAAAACATCTCCTAGGCCCCTCTCATCCAATCTCTAACCAATCGCTTGAATTCTTGGAAATTTTGCAGGTCCTTAACCTAGATGGGCTCCTTATGCTTATCAAATATGTTCTCTAATAAATACCCATGTATCTCTTCTATGCCCTTGTTTCCCCTCAATATGTGCTATAAACCATCCTAAATATTCAAAGGAAATTTCTCTAGCAGGGTCACAAATCTAAAAACAAATGGGCCTTGGTCAACTAGGAAATGTTTTTGCAAACCAAAGCCTAATGAAGCTCTAAGGATTCACGACCAATGTTTTCTAAAAGAAATAATGAGAAATGAAATTTGTTGGCACTAGCTAAAGCACCTAAAATATTTATGGGATTGACTATGGAAAAAAAATATTCCCCACAAATGGAAGAATCTAATCTCATTAGGATGATTGATCATATTTAGAGCTCCAATATCTATAATTTGGCTTGACATAATCGCCCCCTCATCTAGGAGTATTACTTCTGGAAATTTAGAAATAGAAAATAAGCTCTCTTCTGGTCAGAATCTTGGCAACAACTTCCTCCTTTGTTATACTTGGAAGGCATGCATTGTTGAATTTTTTCAGTAGTCAATGTTAAGCATGAAGTTCATTCTGTTTTTATCATTTAACCATAACCATAAATTTTGCAGCAAATTTTGTAGGGATAAAGTCATATTTTGTAAAGCTTATAGATATTTGGAAATCTTATATCTAGTAGTATGGAAAATTATGGACATTTTTAAAAGGACCTGGTACTAGTTCTGGTTTCCATTTTTGGCATGCTAGTTTCTAGGTCCCTCAATACATGTACGGCTTGCAATTTTTTTGAGGTAATATAAAATTTTAGCTTACAAAAAAAAACATTCATTGCACTTTCATTGAAATGGGTTGTCTATGGGTGGGGCCACGCATCATGCTACGCTATCATTCTCTCATGTATTAAAGGGAAATAAATTCTCTAACAGGGTAGTCATTTTTAGATGTGAGGTAAGGAGGAAAAATATTGTAATTTACTTAACCCCTTATGTACCTTCTGAGGGATTGGGTCTCAAATTTTTTTCTGTTTCCAAACTTCTTTACTACTCCATATAAACTTCATAGATTGATTATGCTCACCTAGATATTTCTAACAAATATATCTGTGCTCAATTTCGATCTCTGGATCGAAATTTACAACTCTCTAAAGTTCTCACATTTTCCACCTATGATTTCACTTCAATGCCACATGGCATCCTTTCCACACGTTTCACCCAATGTGGCATTGACGTGTAAACTTGCTTCACATACTATCCTATGTGGAAAAGACGTGGAAACTTCCACATCACTCCTCAAACTCATGTCTTATCAAACTCTTAGGAAGCACTCTTCTCTCTTGTTGGAGACATCCCATCAAAGTGTTTCCACTACGGGATATTCTTCTCACTCTAACATCTAGGTCCAATGATGTCCACTACGATGGATCAGATGGTCCAGTATAAAAGATGATCAACGACTCCAATTTCATCGAAGCCTCTAACTTGTAGGATGGATAACGCCCTTTCTACGTAGCCTCCGCTCTTATCCTGCAGACCCCACTAAGAAATCGATGGTTACTATGCAACGTGGCCATCCTTCGATCGAAAACCCAGGTTGAACCTCAAAGTAATTCCTCCTCCTACATTCATATCCACTCTGACCAATCCCTCTCCGAGGGACAATTGATATCAGTCCTTGATAGATATGAGGGATAAGGTTTAGACACCTATTCCAAGGTAATCCTTCCACAAAATTCCATGTCTATCCCTTCCTTCTATTCCTAGGATGTCATGTGTTCTCCTATGAATATGATGGCACACTGCGTCATCTTGATGTCACTCCATTCCTATCCCATGTAAATAGAAATCTATGTGGTATTTGAGTTGGAATCCACGACACATGTACCCACCCAACGCTGCCACCTAGCTTGACATGTGGTTCTTATGCCATGCCACCTTTCATCTACCAAAGGACAAAAACACTATGCCACATGGCAGAGTTTCCATCTCACACATGGACTGACGTGGAGTACACATCATCTCTATGTACTGGTACAACCTTCCAGGTTTTGACACCTTTCCTCTATGCATTGGGTGGGGTAACTTTGCATTCCTCATCCTGACGCAATCTCCTAGCCTTGTCATAATGAGACCTACCAAGATCAAGGGTTAGTATTACCTTTATCTAGGCTCTAATGGATGCTCAAGATGGATCCTTGGAGTCTTCCCATCGGATCCCTACAACATCCTCTCTCTGAAATAATTCAATGGCTACATGCTCTGATCAACGACCTTGATATGGTGTTTCCAACTCTGATCCATGAACATGATTAAAGAAATTTTCCATTGTATGGAAAACGACAGGTCCCACCCCCTTCTACCTCGACCCATTATAGACTGCAATGTGTCCTTTCATAAACATAAGTTCTTCCACCAACGTGACTTAACCCTCCTATTGACCACGGTTAATGGTTTCCATGTCGATCAATGACCAAGATTACCTCCTAGGTAGTCTCTGATCGGGGAATATGATTACACTTCGGAGTGATTTTGCAACAACTTGTCAATCTCTACCAAAATTCAACTCTGAAAAAAATCCTTTCAACAGGCTTCACTCCGACATGTTCATAGCTAGACACAATAGTCACTATCTCTCCAAGAACTATCGTATGGATCGACGGATCTAGTCAAATCAGAGTCGTATCCCAAACCTACAATAGGTTACCCTGACGATACTATAATGATCAACGATTGAGATGGTTTATATCACTTCTAGATGGATATAACAAATATTAATGACCTATTCCCTTTGGAAATATCTCGTATGTGAGAGACCCCGACCAATGGCTAGGATTATTTCATTGTGCCAAAATCAACGGTGATGATTCTTTCTGGAAAAAGACATAGGTCTTCATATGTTTATCGGTCCGCTTCAATACTTAGGAAAATTTTGGATTTCACTATAGAATTTCCCTAAGACTTATCGAGCCCCTCATAACCTTATAATTTATTCCTCCAACAAGGTGAGGATTCCCTTCCTCACTTTAACCTGTAATTACCATAGTCCATAAATATAATACTCAATTTAGCAATTTTTCAAACAGGCTATAGACCTATTGTAAATTCACCTATGCACTCTATATCCATCCCGTACATGTCTAGTATATGAATCTGCAGCTGAAAAATAGGTAGAATACTAACAATTTATATACATATGATATAACAATAGAAGCACACATTAACTACATAGACTCTTCTCATGCACTGATTACACAGTCCTAGGAATTCTTGGAAAAAAAATACAAGAGTGTAATCCCCAAATCCATTACTCTTGACTGAGAAGTATAATTACTAGTTCCTGTGCAAATATAGTAGAAAATGATCAATGATAATTTCAACAGTAAATACTCATGACAGGAATATATATACATAGTCCTGGTACAAGTTTAACAACAACATAATGAATGTAATACCAGAGTAAATATTCATTAATAGGAATAAAACATTATTCATTCAATAATTTAGACAAATACATGTTGAACCACCTATCTGATATACATATCCATCGATTGCATACATACCTCTGAATTTCCTCCCATCCATAGACTTTGTTGCTCATAATCCAATAGTATGTCTCCCTCGAGCTAGGCATAAACTCCACTTGGAAAACGGGTTTCCTACCCTAGTCCAGTTTGTTAAACAACAATATTGTTAATATTCAAGTGCCCACTCCAGCCAGCTACAGTCTCTAATTTTCCCACAAGCGTGTCCCACCCAAGGAGTGTGCTCCATTGGCTACCCCACTTCCCTTCCAGGCTTCAACAACAATCCAGACAGGAAATTTCCGAGCCCTATAGCTGCAATTGGCACTTTGGGAAATCAATTCCCAACAATTCTCTCACCTGGAAAGAATGCTTATGAGCCTAACAACCTGCCTCTTCAACAACAATTTTCACACTTTGAGGGAAAGATTATAGGATTGAGAACCCACCTCTTCAACTACCCATGATCCTAACAACTTGCCTCTTCAACTACCCATGGGCCTGACAACTTTCTTTTTCGGTCCAATTCACTAGAAAATGCTCCCAAGATTCCCCCCCCCCATGGGGGTGTGGTGATGGTAGCAAGTATATGTATGGTAGCAGAGGAAATGATCCTCTTCCACAATGATGAGAATGAAAGTTCATATGGGAAACTACACTAAGTTTTTCCATTATATTTGCATGTGCATAAAATGACACTTGTGACTTTATGATCTCCCTTTACACCCACTTGGTGATGTGTTCACCTTTCATAGGAACTTAGGATAGCATAATGCACATGCATCCATAATTAAATTTTTGGAAATATTATTAAAATATTCTCTTTTCCTAAGGTCGTTTTGGATCAGCCCCTTAACCTAAGACTCTTAGCCTCTTTTCCTACTCTAGTAAAGTTTATCCCCCTTACTCTTTTGTCGGGATGGTCTATAGAAGTGGTGTAATTTTATTAGTATTCTTGTGATTACATAATGCACAGGATAGTCCCACAATCATTTTTGCATATGGCTTACCATCCTAATAACCTCGCAGGAACTCTAGCCTCAAATTTTATATACAAAGGAACTTTGGCCCCAAAATATCATGTCTCACCAGCGTATATGCATAATTAAAACTAGGATCAACCTGGGGATATTAAATTCCCCTCCCCCTTATTTATGCACTATCCTCAATTCATTGTATACAATGTTCTTTCCAAAATTATTCAAGAAGCTCCATGCCTTTTCCACCGAAGCTTGTTATACTTCTGGTCATGTCTTCATGCTTCAACTAGAAGTATTTTCCTCTTTTCCATAGATCTTATTTCATAAGAATTCATCTCATTGTGACATTTTTATGACGCCCCTTCCTTGTTGCATTCACCCATTTCAGGCTCAGGTATCCCTTCACTTATACAAAATCCTTTAACAATCCATATTGTCAAGGCTTTCACACACAAGGAGGGTGCAAACTCATTAATAAAACCCCATTGAGGATCTACAATTATAACCTCTAGTTTCCCAACATAAGACATTTTCTTTCTCAAGGGTTCAAGATTTAATAATCCGTGGTTCTCTTGTATCATACACATGCAATTATTATGATATGATATCATACAATTTCATTTCAAATTTCAAATTTATTCCAGCAGGAAATTCTACTTTTTCCTCGAAATGTTAAATTCCATGTTATATTTTCTTGACTGTTTGCAACAACATGCATCAGTCCTCATTATGGCTTCCAACAATTCCATGTTTGGGGATAATTTACCTGTAAGACTTCATATTACGTTCAGCCAAAACACTTTTTTAGTACCTCTTGCAAAATATGCTTTTATTGTAATATTTGCAAGATATCATAAAGAAATATGATAATGGTTTACAATTAATGATTTAATTATAGCTAACCATCCAGTTATTCATCAGAATGAAATTATCATTTTCCACACACACACATACACATATATTGGTAATCAAATTTTCCTTATCATAAGTATTTCTATTACTTTGTTTCCCTGAATACAAAATTCCATGTAGTCCATCCTTATGTGACTACTTCAAGCTACAACTCTCTTGTTGCAATTCCTAATAGATGCTGAAAATATTTCCCACCTCATGGGTTAGTATTAACTATATTATATCATCTTTAACATAGCCATTCTTACTAAATATATTTTATATTGTACACATGCATTTCTAAAATGCATTCCTTGAAGTCTTGTAACATAAACACCCCATGTTAGCATACATGAGTGCAAAATTTACCATTTCTACCCTACACATGAATATACATCTCCATGCATATCTACTCAATGCATGCTCACATTATTTGTTTTTCTTAGAATGCACTTTTGACCAAGTCATGCCTCCCAACATAGTGGATTGGAAAATCTGGCCAATGATTCCACACCTCATCCATACACTTCCTATTGCTTGCCTAACTATTGGGATGTCTTCCTTTTCATCCTGAACACTATACCAAAAAGGTAATTCTATGGTTTTCTTTTGTGTTAGTAGAAAGGTTTAATTTCGAACACTTATTTATAATGAAATTCTCTTGGATACTTGTGGGGCATCATAACTTAACCATCCATGTCATTGTATCATACATGACTAGTTTTGTTGGTATTGATTCCTATAATAGGGTCATACCCCTTTCTTTCTTTGGTTATTAAGCCATGACCAACATATCATGACTTATTATTGTGCCATATGAATGCATACAAAACTAACAACTCTCCAACTATCTGAGGCCCTTGGCCTTTACCATACCATATGGAAATCATTATTTTAATGCATTCAAATTATATAATATAAATATTTTATAAAATAAACTCTGGATGAGGGAATTTGTTTCTAATTCCCTTCAACAACATTGCAACATGGACACATAGAATTAATGTGCACATAGTTTATTACTAAATGAATATGATGGTACCCGGTTACTGGTAACTGTAGAAACTTACAAGTTTTCCTTACCAGATGATCATGTCGTAATTATCCCTCCTCATTTTCCTCAAGTGGATGGCTATCAACAACAACTTTATCAACAAAAAATTTCAGTTATCATAACTTTTTTATTTCACATATAACATTAGACAATTTTGAGCCCACAACAAGTTATATGCATTCTCAATTATTTTAGTGTGCATTGATGCATATGTACATGTACTAAGAATGCATCCTTAACATGATCATAATATGTAAACATTTAAGTCTCATGTGCTATGTATGGTTGTCCCGTAGTCCATAACATAATTGTTTCTACAACAATTGTAGTCACCTCTTTCATCGTGTACCACTTTCTTTATTGTTTTGTATTGTCCTAAAATCTCATTGTAATCATTGCACATGGTTACCGTCTGTCTTGAGAACTTTTCCAATCAATTATACTTGGAAACTTAACAATTTTAGACACATAATATGTCAATATTAATTTCCATCATTTATGTAATAAGTGGATTCCCTCTGAACCAATCACATACCTGACCAAATTACATATCCAACCATGTTCTCTTAATTGTCCTTGGATATTCAACCTTCATTTACTAATTGTAACAAGTTGATATTCATCTTGACCACTCAGAACACTCCAACTCTTGTGTTTTCTTGAATCATTTACCTTTAATATCTTGACCCAGTTGGTCTTAGGATTGCACAAACACTTATTCCTACACATATGACCTCTTCTCCTTTTGGATTCATAGAGATAACTTTTAGAGTTATCAACATTACCCTTACTATACACCATTAACTCTAGTGTTTCTTCCATCCTCCTGGAGGAATACCGATGGATCCTTTCCAATTGAGATGGTTCTCTCATGTACCATCTCTCTTTCTTACTAGGTTAACTTAGAACCACTTTCTTCTTCAAGATTCCTTATTAATTTTCCCTTCAAGAAAATCACCTCCATGTTTGGATCCTGTTGAATTTCTATCCCATCCTACTTTGGAAATGTATTCAACACTTTTGAAATGCACTCAACATTCTCCCTAACATCAATAATAACTTCATTACTGCCACAACTCTTTGAGTGTTTTCATAAACTCCAGATCACTTGGCATCGACTTAGTGGTACTATTTTTCCTACTTCTTCTAATTACTCATGATCTTATTCCATTCTGTAATTAACTTATATTTATGCAATTCCTTTCCTCAGAAGTATGGTTGTGTACTTATATATCCATTTTGTACATGAGGAATTACTCTTAGATATATGTTGGCATTCTTTAGATTTCTTGCACCTTCAATACTTCACCTTTGAAGTTTTGGCATTCCTACCATACTTCCACTATACCATTCTAATAATAATGGAGGCACTACCCCAAAAATTATAGAGCTGTTCCTTGGAGATTTTTCCCTTATCTCCAAGCACACACTCTATCTTTTTCTATTTGAAGGATATCATTTGACATCTCAATATTTTAGAACAACTCTTCCCAAAATTTACTATTTTATCTTTACATTGGCATCCTTTATAGTGAATGGACCTCCACTACTTCACCCAACACATACTTTACTCTTGTGCCATGATTCCACTGAGCACTTTGATTATCATGAATGGATTTATTGACATAACACTCTACCTTCAAGTGCCTCTATTCATCATTGACATCAGGACCAATTCTTTCATAAGTGGTAAAATCCATCCTTCCATATTTTCATGCTTTGAATTTCTATATGGATATTATATACATGCCTCATCATGTGTTGCCAAAGGATTTACCATTTAGTATCCATATATGATATGCATAATTATCCTCTTGAATTATTTTCCTTAACAAAGATTTTCCTTATTATCCATGTTCCTCATAAAACTCATTTTTCTAAGAAAAAACTTCATAAGGAACCCTACGATTGTTTTAAATCACACTTTCATATTTAACTGATCTTAATATCAATATCTTTTGAAGATATTTTACAATCATCTACATGTCCATCTTCTCAAGCATACTCATACTTATGTTTCCTTCATTATGGAAATAACCAACAAGAAATCATTCTTGTCCAACTATTATAAAAGTATTCCAAAGCTAGAAACACAATATGGAAAATTTCATTATTACCCAGGGCAATAGAATGCCAAAGTGCAACTTCCTTTCATTCCTCATACCATCCTTGGTCAACAAACCTTTTTACCAAGGAAATCCTTTCTTAATATTCCCTTTCATTGCTACATGAAATTACCCAACCATACATGTATGGATACCATCCACCTCTGGTTGTCAATCTAACCCATTGGTGAAATTGAAATACTCTAGTACTTCCTTATCATACTTTATATCAATCCTTCCTTAGTCATTATTTCTTATCCTTTTAGAGCTACTCACAATGGCATTATCGGTTTTTCAATAATGCTTTTACTCTCTTGCTCATACCAAGTCATAATTGACCAAAATGATCCACCGATAGTCCATGGATTTCAACAAACCATAGGTTATAATCAATCTATTTTCATGTTCATATATTCTTACTCATTACCATAAGTATTACAACACCACTTGTGCACCAAGAACTTTTATTTATCAATCCTCTTAATGAGAGGAGTTATGCACACACAACTTATCCTCTTTTTAACAACAATCATATTTGTCACGACTACAACAACCCATTATTACAACAACCAATTCATTCATTTTATGAACTTAAGAAGACCTTAATAGGCATTTTCCATAGTTTCCTCACTATAACCCGTCATTACCATAGTCCATGAGCTAATACTCAATTTAGTGATTTGTCAAACATGTTATAGATTTGTTGCAAATTCACTTCTGCACTCTATATTCATCCCATACAGGTCCAATATATGAACTTGTGGCTCTAAAATAGGTAGAATGTTGACAATATATATACACACACACACACACACACACACAAATGATATAACAACATAAGAATAGATTAATTGCATAGACTCTGCTCATGCATTGATTACATAGTCCTAGTCATTCTTGGAAACATATATACATGAGTATAATCCCCAAATCCATTACTCATTAATGAGAAGTATAATTACCAATTCCTGTGCAAATCAAGTAGCAAATGCTCAATGATAACCTCATCAGTAAATACTCACGACATAAATATATATACATAGTCCCTATACAAGTTTAACAGAAGCATATTGAATGTAATAGGATCGTAAATATTCATTAAAATGAATGAAACATTATTCATACAAGAATTTAGGAAAATACATGGTGAACCACTTATCTGATATAAATAACCATTGAATGCATGCAGACCTATGAATTTCCTCCCCTCCATAGACTCTGTTGCTCATAATACAATAACAGGCCACCCCCAAGCTGGGCATAAACTCCACTTGGGAAAATGATTTTCCTACCCTAGACCAACCTACTAAACAACATTATTGTTCATATTGAAGTGCCAACTCCAGCCAACTACAACATTTAATTTCCCCACATGATTTTCCCACCTAGGGACTTTTTCCCATTGGTTTCCCCACTTCCCTTTTGGGATTTAGCTACAATATAGATAGGAAATATATGAGCCCTATAGCTGTAATTATCACTTTGGGAAATCAATTCCTTACAATTCTCTCACCTGGAGATAATTCTTAAGGTCCTCACAACCCGCCACTTCAACAACACTTCTCCCACATGGAGAGAAGGATTGTGGGCCTGGCAACTCACCTCTTCGACTACTCATGGGCATGACAACTCACCTCGTCATCTACCCACGGGCCTGACAACCCGCTTCTTCAGTCTAATTCACCATAAAATGCTCCCAAGTGCCCCCCCCTAATGTGGGTGTGGTGATGGAAACAATTATATATATGGTAGAAAAGGAAATGATCATCTTCCATGATGGTGAGATTAAAATTGCAAATGGGAAACTACACTAAGTTTACCCATTATATTTGATTGTTCATAAAATGACACTTGTGAATTTATGATCCCCCTTTGCACCCACTTGCTGATTCATTCCTCTTCCATAGGAACTAGGATAACATAATGTATATGCATCCATAATTAAATTTTCAGAAATATTATTAAAATATTCTCTTGGCCTAAGCTTCTTTTGGATTATCCCCTTAACCTAAGACTCTTAGCCTCTTTTCCCACTCTAGTATATTTTATCCCTCTTACTCTTTTATCAGAATGGTCTACATCAATGGTGTAATTTTAATAGTATTCGAGTTATTACATAATACACAGGATAGGCCCACAATACTCGGATCAACCTGAGGATATTAAAAAGATGATAGAGAGAGGTAGAATCCTCTCTGGACTGATAACTGAGTTGATAATTTGGGAGGAATGATGCTATTACTTGAGTTAATTTGTCTAAAGGTTTAATCTTTTGATTATTGCAACTTCATGAGGCATTCTCCAGAGCGTACTCTTCTGGAATGAGTTGAGATGATATGTGAGAATGCCCATGTGATGGGTGAGCCATACTACTCTAGAATGAGTTGATATGACATATGTGGTCTCTTTTCATGCTCATTTGGATTGATTTGAGATGACTTGATATGGTCTCCTGTCGAACTCCTATGGACTTACTTGAGTCAACTTGAGATGGCTCTCAAGTTCATAATCCTATGGATTTAGTTGAGTTGATTTTTTTAGAGTAACGTCCCTGTGATTGAGCACATGTGGACTTGTCCCTAGTGGTAGAGCACTAGAGGATGTGTGAATATCCCTTGCTATATTGTCTAAGAATAATATTATTATGAAACCCTAATTTTCTATTGTGAAGGGTACAAGTCAGCCCCACCATGTAAAGATAATTAATATTGTGTAAAAGATTAATTATATTATTGAGTTGTACAAATCATACCTATTGTTCCAATAGACACATATATTTGTGATTTAGGTCATGTATTTATAGGAGAGATACATCCCCATTGTGGATCATATCTCATTCTCACAACACACATTGTGGAGATCTGGAATTTGGTGCACACTTCTCTTAGGCGCTAGCTTTCTTGGTCATAGAGCACCCTCTTGTGTGCACTAGGATTTGTGGTGAAAGGGTGATATTCTCTTGACTCTATAGAAAAGTATTGTTGGGTTTTTCCCTTGTTTTAGAAGGTTTTTCCCAGGATAACTTATTGTGTCTTGTGCATGGTTATTCTTCTTGTGATCTTGGTTACTGCAGCTATTGTATATTGTATTGTTGCATTGTTTATGGTTCAAGTTCATGCTAAATTGAAAGAAACTACATGTTCTTGAAATAAGAATTAAAAATTCAACACGGTATTAGAGAAGTGTTCCTGAAGAGCCATTGCACAAGCTACTCCAACACTTTTCAAGCTAGTTGTCACCTTCTTGTTGCAACTGCAAAAATGACCCCTTCTATTTTCCTTGTCAACCTAGTTTTATCACTTTCCCCTTGAAATTTGGGGCTAATTTTTTCATATAAAGGTACTTCCTAGTCCAATGCACCACCTGCAACTCTAAGATAAAAAAATGAAGAAGTTTTGATTTTCGGCCCTATGGTTTCTAGGGTTTTTGCAGATTTCGGTTTTTGGGGTTTTTGCAGAACATTGGGGTATTTTTTCATCTTTTTGAGGTTCCTTTGACTCTCTTGGGTTTATTGTTGGCATTAATAAGTCCAAATAACCTCCTTGATACTTCCTCTTGAAAAATTCTATGGTTTCTAGCCTAGCCATTAGGGTTTGTGAAGAATCAACAAGCCATGAGGAACAAAGCTTTGGTGGAAGATAGGCTTGATGGATCAAGCAAATTCATCTCCTGGAAGTCAATATTACACATCACTTTGGAAGAGAGTGACCTATTGATATTAATAGAAAAGACTCTACTGGTGACAACAACCGATGAAGAGAAGGATTAATGGAAGATAGAAGACTTCAAATCCAGAAAGATAGTCATCTACTCAGTAAGAGATCATCTACTACCTCACATATCTACCTTGAAGACAAATTATATAATGTATGATGCACTAAAGACAATTTTTGAGAGAAACAACACTAACAAAGATCTCACATTGAAACACCAACTTATTCATGAATATTTTAGAGATCATAGATCAGTTAGGTGCCACTGGAGAAACCATAATAGACAAAGAAAGTTTCATGATTACTCTCAAATCTCTTCCAATCCATTGTGAACCGTTCATTCAAAGTATACGTGGAAGAGCAGACTTACCTCATTTTGATCATCTATGTGCAAACTGCATTTAGGAGGAAATCATACTTATAGACAGAGGTGTGCAAGACTCCCATCATGATGACAATCAAGCCCTTGCTTCTCATACAAAGAGAGGAATAAGAAATACAAGAAGTTTCGACAAAGCATTCAATGACAAGAAAACTTTAGCAACTTCGGGTCATGAACATAGAAAAGACATTTCAAAGATTCAATGTTTCATATGTGACAATTATGGACACATTTCTAGAGATTGTCCTACCAGGAAGAAAGGAAGACAAAATGCATCCATTGGCGATGTTGATTCAGAGCCACCTCATAGAGTTGAAGACATAAAAGATGAAGCGTTCTTATTCATTTTATCACTCTCAAGTATGGTTCCTACTGATAGTGATACTTGGTTGATTGACAGTGGTGCTTCCATAAACATGACTGGATATAGAGAACATATCACTGATCTTGTAGAGAAAGAGTCTCGTCTGCATGTTGTACTTGGTGATAATTACAGATATACTGTGAAAGGAGTTGGATATTCTTCCTTCCAACTAGATTCTGACATACCACTCTAATTAAGTGAGGTACTATATGTACCTGGGATGAAAAGGAACCTTGTCTATGTTTCTGCCTTAGAGGAAAAAGGCTACATGGTTACTTTCTTTGAAGGAAAAGTTTTTGCATGTCACAATAACTCACACATGGATTATTCCCGAGTGATTGGTGTTAGAGAACAAAAATTGTACATATTGATTGTCCAACCAATCTATGCCTTATTACATGATGCTATCATCTTGAGTGAGCTATGACATAGGATACTTTCTCATTTACATTATAGATCCCTTCCCGTTCTGGGGAAGATGGTGACAGGCCTTCCAGAGATACATATAGAGCATGATTGTATTTGTAGAGTTTGTTCTCTTGGAAAGAATGTCAAGGGGTACTTTTTGAGTAGTGATAATAGATCCAAGGGGATATTGGACCTGATACATACAGATGTTTGTGGACCCATGATTGTTTCTTCCTTGAATGGATATTTTTACTATATGCTCTTCATCGATGATCACTCTCGGACGACATGGATTTACTTCTTGAAGACCAAGGATGGAGTCCTTGTGATATTTCAAGAGTTTAAATCTCAAGTTGAGAACATGACTGAGAGGAAGATCAAGGTGTTGAGATCATATAATGGAGGAGAGTACACCTCCAAGGATTTCGGTGATTTATTTATTGAGGCAGGGATCAAGAGGGAGTACACCATTCCTTATAACCCTCATCAGAATGGGGTTGCAGAGAGGAAGAACATATCCAATGTTGAGGAAACCAAGCGATGATACATGATCATAATATACCTATGATTCTGTGGGTGGAGGCATCCATGACAGCTGTGTACATTTAAAACAGGAGTCCTCATAAGATTTTGAAGAACGTGACTCTGAAAGAAGCTTTCATCGGAGTGAATCCTGAGGTTGGACACTTTAGTATATTTGGGTGTCTAGTATACATTCATGTACCAAAGGAAAAGATGACCAAGCTAGACCCTTCAAGTAGAAAGGGTACATTTGTGGGGTACAATTTATCTTCGAAGGCATACCATATCTAAATTCCTAGTCAAAGAAAAATCAAGGTTAGTAAAGATGTCACCTTTGAGGAAGAGATATACTTTTGAAGATCCATAGAATATCATATGGAAATTGACAACGAGAAGAAGGAAGAGACAATACCTTCTCCCCCTTAATAAGTTCATAGGGAGACAATTAATGATCCAGTTGATATAGTTGATCCTGTAGCTCCAGTTGATGTTCCCAGAGACATTGCAGTAGGCTAGAAGCGGCCTGTATTGGATCGACAGACTCTGTAGGAGGCAGAGAGACATGTAGCTCCTCATGGTACATTCCGAGAGAAACACATACCACAGATATTTTCGAGATATATTTTAGCTATGAGCCACATCATTGATACTGAGCCTTCTTGTCATGGAGAAGCAGGAAGACAACAGGTTTGGAAAGATGCCATGACCAAAGAGTATCATTCCATCATGAAGAATGATGTGTGGAATATTGATTCGATAACGAAAGGGAAGTCTGTAGTGAATTCCAATTGGATCTATAAGATAAAACATGCAACTGATGGAAGTGTTGAGAAGTGCAAAGAGATATTTTTGGCTAAAGGATTCTCTCAGGTGAAGGGAATAGATTATGAAGAGACATTTTCTCCTGTTTCCTGATACAATTCCATCCGTAAGATTATTTCTCTTTCCAAATTCATGGGTTTTAGACTACATCAGATGGATGTGAAAACAACCTTTCTCAATGGTAAGATTGAGGAAGAATTTTACATCGAGAAACCAGATGGATTCGTGATACATGAGAAGGAGTCTCATGTGTGGAGGTTGAAGAAATCCCTTTATGGACTAAACCAGGCACCTCGTGCATGGTATGTGAATATTGATGGATACTTGATGAGATTGGTATTCAAAAAGAGTGTTGTTTATCCCAACCTATACTACAACATTGTTGGTGATGAGTTCCTGATTCTAGTCCTATATATTGATGACTTATTCCTCAGTAGTTCAGAAAGCCTTATTGTTGAATGCAAGCATGCATTGGCTTCTGAATTCAAGATGAAGGACCTTGGTATGATGCACTACTTATTGGGACTAGAAGTGTGAAAGAGGGTTGATGAGATTCTCCCGAGTCAGGGGAAATACAGAGTTGAGATATTGAGGAAATTCGGGATGACAGACTGCAATTCCATGCCTACACCGATGGTGATGAATCTGAAGAAACTGAACGAGACTTCTTCTGATTTAGGCGAGATTGATCCACATCTTTACAGACAGATGATTGGATAATTGATGTATTTGGTTAACAACATACCTGATATATGCTATGTAGTGAGTGTTCTCAGTCACTTTATGACTCAGCTGAGAGAGACACACTAGATAGAAACAAAGCATGTGTTGAGATATTTACGAGGCACAGTTGGTTATGGGCTGAGATATGCCTCCAGTGTGGACATGATATTGTAGGGATATGCCGATGCATATTGGGAAGGGAGCGCAATGGACCAAAAGAATGCCTCCGGTTGTTTTTTTACCTTGGGATCTGCCATGGTTTCCTGGTGCACCAGGAAACATACCTTTGTGGTTTTGAGTACCGAAGAAGCATAGTACATTTCATTATGTGTGGAATTTTGCGAAGTAGTGTGGCTTTGAAATCTCCTTGAAGAATTATTTGGACATGATATGGATTCCACCTTTATCCATTGTGATAACCAGAGTTGTGTGAATCTCTCAGAGAATCTTGTGTTTCACAATAAATCGAAACACATCGAGATCAAATACCATTACATCATAGATATGGTGTAGAGGAAAGAAGTACATGTGTAGTACCTTTCTACACATGATAAGGTTGCAGATATCTTCACCAAACTGCTTGCCAGAATGAAGTTTGATTACTTCCGTGAGAGACTTGGCCTGGTGGAGAATACCTCCCTAGATGAGAGGGAGTGTTGATGATTGTAGCTTCATGAGATATTCTCCATATTCTACTCCTATGGAATGAGTTGAGATGATCTCTGAGAATGACCATGTGATGGGTGATCATACTCCTCTAGACTAAGTTGAGATGACGTGTTTGGTCTCTTGTTGTTCTCCTTTGTACTACGTTGAGATGACTTGAGATGGTCTCATGTTGGACTCCTATGGAGTTAGTTGAGTCGACTTGAGATGGCTCTCCAGTTCCTACTGCTATGGATTTAGTTGAGTTTATATGTTGAGAGTGACATCCCTATGGTTGATCACATGTGGACATGTCCCTAGTGGTAGAGAACTAGAGGATGTGTGGACATCCCTTCCTATATTGTCTAAGAGTAAGAATATTGTGAAACCCTAATTTTGTATTGTGAAGGGTACAAGTTGGCCCCACCATGTAAAGATAATTAATATTATGTAAAAGTTAATTATATTATTGGGTTGTACAAGTTGGCCCTAATGTGTCAATAGACACATCTATTTGTGAGTTAGGTCATGTATTTATAGGAGAGATACATCCCCATTGTGGATCATATCTCATTCTCACAACACACATTGTGGAGATCTGAAATTTGGTAGGCACTTCTCTTAGGAGCTATATTTCTTTGTCATAGAGCACCCTCTTGTGTGCACTAGGGTTTGTGGTGAAAGGGTGATCTTCTCTTGACTCTATAGGAAAGGTTTTTTCCCAGGATAACTTCTTGTGTCTCGTGCATGGTTATTGTTATTGTGATATTGGTTACTACATCTATTGTATATTGTATTGCTACATTTTTGTTGGCACGGGGGTAGACACAGGGTTCAATGCTACAACAACGCACCAAAAAAACCCTAACTACCGGCCCTTTTGGAAACACCTGCGAAGCAGATGAAGTCTCACCCGAGGTAGAGGCAGGGGTGGTTGCAGGACTCCAGTTTCTGCAACCTTAGCTGGGACACAGATCTATGATTGTAACACCTTAACAAAGAACTTAGCAATTATCATTCATCAATATTCAGTCTTATTTTATAGCGCATCTAAACCCTAAAAATAGATCAATGCAGTATTCATATAGATTCAATAGACTCAAGTACTAAGCATAACAACAAAGATCAAATCTAGCATTCATTCACATTATTCAAGACTAAGATATCATATCAGATTCATCTATCATCTAACATCACACTAAGCATTGAATCACATAAACCAAAGAACAACCAAGAAGCACAAAGCATTCACAACACCAGATATATGTGGTTCACCCCCACCCTGGGGCTACGTCCACCAACTCTTCGTCTTGTTTATTATCTTTGATCAATCTTCTTACATGCACAAAGCCTCAAAATCAACTCCACAGAGGACAGGAGATATATGCACCTTGCTAGATCCTCCTTCCTTGAGTTATAGCACAAAGCCTTCCACAGTCTATTACAATCACTTGCACTTAGCTTTGCAAGCCTCACATAGTATGCACAAAGAAATTACCGCTTATCACTTAACACACTTGCAACTGACTAGTCACTACTAGTCACTACCCATTACTTCTTACATCGCCTAGACTTCTATTTATAAATTACAAAATAGGCCTAAGCATGGGTAAACCCATGGGCCAACATCCCCATACCCATTACATAAGCACGAAACCCAAAAAGGCCCTAGAAAGGGGTTGAGATCCCATGATCTTGGCTTTGAATTGCACTTTGCCTTCGATAGCCTGTTGAAGTCCCAAAAATAGGTCAAACATGACCAGGGATCCTCAAAACTTGGTCAAGGGCCAACATGCCCCCAACACTCACCTCTAACTCATTCTGAGTCACTCTGCTCTGGGTAATTTTGCCTCAAAAGCCTCGAGATTGTCTCGAGCGGCTTCGGCATGTTGCTATGCCACAAACTCCTTCTCAGTGAACTCTTGGATTACTGCTTCATTAACAGGTCCCTCAGTGACGACTTGTTCTAGTTCTGCTCCTCTACCTTCGATCTCTATGAATAGTTGAAAAGCCTTGTCCTGGATTGGTTGAAGGCTCTGAGTCACTTCCATGACTCTTCTCTGAATGGTGTGGACCTACTATTGAGCACTGCGCTTCTCTTGGGATCAATTCATCCTCTCAATGGCTAACAGGGGCTTCAACTATGCTTGTACTATTTCTTCTTGCTTCTTCGCTTCCTGGAACTGTGACTCTAGTGCCTTCAATTTAGGATCCTCAGTGAGTCGCTAATAAGTATGGGCACTGTGATCACTCAGTTGTTTACATTCCATAGCGAGGTTATTGATTCTTTCAACTGCACTTCGAGAAGTTGCTTCTCATTGATCCCACACATCCTGCGGTGTATTGGGCACTGTTCGTAGCTCCAGATCTATGATTCTTTGCTAAATCTACTGGATGGTTTCTGCGAGTTGTACTAATTGGTGTTCTACTGGTTATTTCTCCTTCTTCTCCAAGACCGTCATAGAGCGAAGTGATCTGTTGACTACTTCTTTTACTCTAATCTTCTCAGCGAGCATCTTTTCTTTCTCCTGCTAGATCTTCGCTCTCTCTTCTTCGAACTTCGCTTGAAGGGCATCCCTCTCCTGCTGTGAAATCCTATGTTGCTCCATAAATTCCTCCTGTGATTGTTTCAGAGCCGTTGTGATTTTTTCTTTCTCAACTTGTGCTCGATGAAGGCGGGCTTCAGTCACATTAGCTAGTCTGCGGAGTTAAGCATGCTCATCTCCCAACTCTAGTTTTTCTGAGGGCGGGGGCACAGTGGACACTGCACAAATCGATTAAAGGGATTGTTGTACACCTCTTAGTTCTGCTTCAATTCTATTGTACATGGTTTTTTGTTTTTCTTCGTTTCTTTGCAAAATCTCTTCTGAGGCATCTCCTAGAGATGAAAGAATGAAGTCGAATTCATTGACTGTGACTACACTCTGGATCTTTGGCTTATTGGATTTGGATTTCTTCCACGATGAAGGTTTTGTGGGGGAAACCTTCCTTTTCTTAGATGGATCAGTGTGATCGGTGAGGTTATGTGGCGGTGTTACTTCACCTTGCTTATCTTATTCTTTTTATTTTCCCTCCTTGTTCACTTTGTCATCACCTCCTCCGCTAGGTGACTTAGATGTGGTCTCTTCTTATGTGTTGTGTATTTCCTGTACATCTTGCTTATTTTTCTTCTTTTTTCTATTTGGGGAATCATACTCTTTGCAAGTAACCACTGGATTTCCAATGAGGTCTGGGTCAGACAACTCTGTGGGGTCAGCAGGGATAAGGAGTTCTACAGACCATTCTTTAATGATTTCTTCCAGGTCCTCTATAGTGAGCTTGTTGTAGTACTGAAGTTCTTCTTTGCTTTCATCGGCGTGCACAGTATGTTAAATAAAATTCCTATCTACACGGAACTTCATAAGTGGCCTGAATCTGTCCAGGGTGTTTGATGTCATACGAGGGAAGGAATCAATAACCCTCCTATGTTGCAGGTAATAGGTATGAAATACTGTGTTTGACTGCCACTGCTTTCCCACATCGCTTGAATACTAGAGTGTGGTGAACTTCGCAGCAAGCGGATTGAATGGATCGATGTAAGGGAAGGTCGCACCTTCCAACATCTCACAAGAAGTAAAGATGATGAGGATCAGGAGGCAGCTGAAGCGAAACTTATAGCCCTGATCCCAAGCTTCGTAGAAATCCATTTCTAGCTAGTTAACTAGGTACTTTGTTGAGTTCATTTGTAGGCCTTCCATGCAGTCCCCATCGAGGTCCACGAAAAACCCTCTAACCTGTGTGGGTCTGTTCTTTCTTATTATATTTCCTACAATTAATTCGCATGCTAGGTGCACTGCGCCATTTTGGATGGAGGCTACCTTGTATCCTTGCATCCCCTTCTGAGCATCGTCGTATGTTTCTTTAATCGTCTGTTCTAATGCGTGGTCTACATCTTTTCCTGGGTATAAGTCTTGTGGGTCTGGTCACTGCATGCTTTGTCCGGTGATCCTATGGATCAGTTCCGGATTGACAATGATACGTCTATCCAACCACATATAACCACCTTGGAAGCATGACAGTAGGAGCTTAATGCAGGCGTTAACCTCCTGGTGCCTTCCAAAGTGTGAAATCTTCATTACATTCAAAAGGGTGGACTGTGCGAGGTTCATGGTCCATGGCTAGGGGATTATTTTCATCTTCTTTCCCTTCATCTTGGTCAGATATTTGTGAGGTGCGAGCATGCCATAGCTCTTACGGTCTCCCAAGTTATAGTCACTGATTTTCAAGGTTGGAATCCTCTCTAGCTGTGGTCTGACTATGCATATTCTCTTCGGGAGGTACGCAGTGATGACGATGTAGTCGAAGTCCCTTGGGACATTGTTGCGATTCACTACACCGTCCAGGGATGGGATGTAATTAGGTAGGATGGATGGTAATATCTTCGCATTCGCCAATTCATCTATATGCTTGGTTCTTTTCTTAATCGTAGCTTGGGATGGTCCAGTTCCGCGAGCATTCGACAGGGAGGCTTGCACTCCTCTCATCGATGAAGCTTGTACACCCACAGACATTACTCTTTCAGTCATGAGGTCAATAACTATAGCCTTCATAGATTCTTCGACTGCGCTAAGTTCTTCGGACATACATGCTCTTGGTTGAATATCTCAGGTTGAAGAGAAACTATTCGATGCAATGGGACATATGGCGATAGCTCTAGGGTCACTACGCGAAATCAACTGATCTGAGAGCTCAGATAATCACAGGTGGAAAAATTGTTCTTAGTGCAAGGATCGATGGAATAAGTAGACAACTAGGTAATAGATCTTTCCAACAGGCGAGAAGCCCTCATCAATGCAGTTATGTCCGTTATGGCGTGTCCCAATGGTTTGATGGCGAGCTTCCTGGCCATAAATGATTTTCTAACCATTTGGGCTAATGGTTACAATGCGTCCAATGATCATATTACTTCGCCATGGTGAAGTTCCATGCTATGTTGTACTGGTATTCCGACGAAGTTCAAATTCTAGAATCCTTCCTTTTGCAGTTCCTTCTGGAACTTTCTGTAACTTTTCTACCTTTGCTTTATTCTTACTGAGATTTCTATCCTTCTTCCCAGTGATATTTGTCTCGATATTCCTCTATCCATTCTGATTCTGATCTTCTCTTGGCATATTAACTTCGCGTTGTTGATGGTCTTTACTAGGATTCAAGGGAAATACTTCTTCTCTGTCTGGTGTAGGTGCTCTATTGTCCTGTACAGATAGGTGTCTCAAGTTCTCGTGTGTCCTTTCAACTTCGACATCCAAGTTTGTAGTTATAAGTAACTTCGACCTGTTCTCCTGTTCTTCAATCAAATTTGCGATCCTCTTAGTCATGAAATATTTTAATTCTTTCTTCTTCTGCTCTAAGACTTCCTTTTCTTTTCTTCTGGCTTGATCCTTTTCAATCCAAGATTTTCCTAGTAACATAGAAAATGGAGTGTTGTTCCCAATAAATTTAACAACTTCAAAATCTTCTTCTGTCGAAGTTCCATGAGCACTCATAGATATCTGGGTAAGTCTTCCATACAGGGTTATCAGTTTTCCTCTAAACAATCTTATTCCTCCCAATGAAGGAATCATAGAAGGCTTCCCTAAAATTTCCCAAGTTCTTTCTGTTATGATATTCACATGTGTTTCCTCATTCAGAACACAGTCAATGTCGAAGTCTGCTATTCTTGTTTCTATGCATTCTTTTTCTTTGAATATCTCTGATAAGTTGATATCTCTGTGATCATTCATAGTTTCTTTCATTTGCAATAGTACAATCTCTGATTATTTTTGGGGTTCTACCATGGTATCAGTTTCTTAATCTTCCTTAGGGTTTTCTTGTCTCATATTCATTCTTTCAACCTTAGCAATCCTTCTAGGGCAACCCAAAACTTCCTGATCCATAGCTTTACAACAAATACAACTAGGTATTCTACCAGGGCATTCCTTAGCAAGATGAACCGGTCTTCTGCAACTGTAACAAAGAGACAATCCTCTCTTTCTCTTAAATGAAAATTTCCACTACTCTTTCTTTCAGAAGAGCACAAATCTTCCAGATCTAAAACTTTTCACTATTCTTACCTTTACCAGAGCACAAATCTTTCAAATATTACCTTTTTTCTTCAGATTTGACTTCTCTTCTTAGCACAGAGATTCACAATACAAGTAGAGTACTGCACACTAAGGCAACAAATCTACGCACAAAGCTTTCATAGTTTCAAGTCAGATCTTCGCACATATATTCTTCTTCCTCATTTCTCAACAATCACAGTTTCAGCTCAAATCTTCGCACAGATCTTCTTCTTTCTCAGTTCCCAATAATCAAATTTTCAAGTCATATTTTCGCACATAGATTCTTGTTTCTTAGTTCCCAGAAATTACAGTTTCAGGTCCCGGCAATGGAACCATTTGTTGGCACAGGGGTAGACCCAAGTTTCAACGCTACAACAATGCACCAACAAAACCCTAACTATCAACCCTTTCAGAAACATCTGCGAAGCATATGAAGTCTCACCCGAGGTAGAGGCAGGGGTGGTTGCAGGACTCCAGTGTCTGCAACCTTAGCTGGGACATAGATCTGTGATTGTAACACCTTAGCAAAGCACTTAGCAATTATGATTCATAAATATTCAGTGTTATTTTACAGCGCAGCTAATCCCTAACAATAGATCAGCACAATATTCACATAGATTCAATAGACTCAAGCACTAAACATACCAACAAAGATCATATATAGAATTCATTCACATTATTCAACACTAAGCTATCATATCATATTCATCTGTTGTCTAACATCGCACTAAGCATTGAATCACATAAACCAAATAACAACCAAGAAGCACAAAGAATTCGCAACACTGGATATACGTGGTTCACCCCCACCTTGGGGTTATGTCCACCAATTCTTCATATTCTTTATTATCTTCGGTCAATCTTCTTACAAGCACAAAGCCTCAAAATCAACTCTGTAGAGGATAAGAGATCTGCGCACCTCACTAGATCCTCCTTCCTTGATTTATGGCAACAAAGCCTTCCATAATCTCTTACAATCACTTGCACTTAGCTCTGCAAGCCTCACATAGTATGCACAAAGAAATTACCACTTAGCACTTAGCACACTTGCAACTGACTAGTCACTATTATCCACTACCCATTACTTCTTACATCGCCTAGACTTCTATTTATACATTACAAAATAGGGCCTAAGCATGGGTAAACCCATGGGTCGACATATCCATACCCATTACATAAGCATGAAACCCAAAAAGGTCCCTAAAAAGGGGTCGAGATCCCGCGATTTCCGCTTCGACTTGCGCTTTTCCTTTGATATCCTGTCGAAGTCCCAAAAATAGGTCAAACATGACCAAGGATCCTCAAAACTTGGTCAAGGGCCAACAATTGTTTATGGTTCAAGTTCATGCTAAATTGAAAGAAACTACATGTGCTTGAGATAATCATTAAAAATTAAACATAATCTAGTTCGTGGTCACTCTAGAGAATAGGATGACATATTAAAGGTAGATGGCTCTGCAGTGAAATAGGGTACTTGGTCCTTTGGGCCACACGTAACACTCTGTGTTATGCTTCGTCTCTATTCTTTGCACTTATTGATTTTTCTGTGTTGTGTATTTTGGTGAGGTATTTGTTTATGAACCTTATGGAGAGGTTGGAAGGGCCAATCTATATTTGAAATGTATTGAGGGAGTCTTCCATTCCCATTTGTCTCTTTACTCTCGATTTTTCCTTCTATGTTCTTGTGGAGTTATTTTGGTTCATCTTGTCTTTCATTTTTTGTTTGAGTTTATATTTTGGAACTATGATGTGTAAAGGTTCCGGTAGAGGTGGAAGTGCGAGGAAAACCAAATATCCCAGGGGGGGGGGGGTGGAAAGGATTCAAACTCCAAGACCTTTAATTCATCAACCAAAGTAGAGAGAGATGCTTGGGAGGATGGGCATTTCTTTGAAGAAAAAATCTTGGTTGTAGAAAAGCAGGAAATGGAGGATTTGGAGGTTGAGGTTAAGGCCAAGTGATAGGTGATCTCCAAAGACAAAATTATGGAAGAGGTTGAGGGTTGGGTTGAGGACCCAATAAATTCCTATACATGGGATACCAAGTATTTCAAGATAATGGAAACTTACTGCATAACAAAGAAATTAATAGCCCAAGCCTTGGAAAAAAATAAGGAAGAGAAGCAAGGTATACTCCATACTATTAGAATATTTGAAGGTTAATCTAAAGGCATGTGAAAAATCATGTTCAGTATCAGGATTCCAATTTCACAGGTGCCAGAGGATACAAGAAAGGGGAAATAGATGGCAAGCTCTACTAGTTCAACATGATCTCATGCCAACCCCATTGTTCTTGATGAAGACCCTCTGTCTCCAGAGGCTACCCAAGATCATGATAAAGACACTGAGGTGATTCTGGAGGTGGTGGAGGAGGAGAATTCCCATTCTCCAAATTCTTGATTTATGGTCTTCTTATGATTTCTTTTTTTCTTTTTGGTATCATGGACAAATGTATTCATTTAGCCCAATTAATATCCTTTTTTGATTACTATGTTGGGAAAGAACTAGTTATGGATGGTCTAAAAACTTTTGATGATACTCAATTGGTTGGGAATCTAGTTTCCTTTCAAACAAGTCCCCTCAACGTAATGTTGTAAAACATATTTTTGTATATAATATCAAACTATAATAACATATTTTTAGTTTTAAAAAATCATTCATTATACTTATGTAATTTACATTAATTTTTTTTCTATGACATTGAACTAATCTTCCACATTATACATTCACTATCTCAAAATAACAGTATCAAAAAGATAATCTTTCACATTACTACTTATTAAGAAATTATACTATAGAAATTTACATATTCATAATATGGCCACATATTACATCAACAATTGTTTCACTTCTCTTGAAATATAAGTAGAATTAAAAAATAGAATATATAAACCCTTATGGAAATTGGAAACACATTAAGTGAAAGAACCATGATCATATTCATTTATCACACCTTACTGTTAGAGCCTAGATATACCATGTCCTTTGGAATCATTTGCACACCCAATTTTGATAAGGATCTTTTCTTAAATGTTTTTTTTTGTAAATATATATTTTCTCTTTTTTCTAAAGACAGAAAAAGAGAGAGGACATTCTAAGGATATCCATCATTCACTACTATATGCGAATGTGTTCTCACTCATCACTCTTATTCAAGGAAAACCATGTCCATAAAGTTGTTGAATTTCACTCTTACCCAATGCCTCTAGGTGGCCCATTACTTATTTCCTTAGGTCCAAGAAAGACAACCTCTTAACCAATAAGATAAATTTTTAGGTCTTACTCTATGACAAAAGGTGGTTTCAACATAGATAGTATCTTCAAGAAAGTAAATCTTCCATGTGGTCATCATTGAGGCTACCTTCACAACATAGATAGTATCTGCAAGAAAACCAATATCCCATGTATTCATCATTGAGGCTACTTGCTACCTCCAAAACATAGATAGTATCTACAAGAAAACGAATCTCCCATGTGGCCATCATTGTGGCTACCTCCACAACATAGATAATATCTGCAAGAAGGCCAAAATCATATGTATTCATTGTCAAGGCTACCTCCATTGGGGTCATGTGATTTCTAATAACATCTATCCTTAATCCCATGCATGAGACCACGTACCCACTAATGTCCACAATTTTCACAAAAGCTACTTGTAATTCACAACATTTTTCAGTTTAAAACTAACCAATTGGGCTAACTTTTACAAATTTTATATCTAGCTATTTAAAAAATTTCCAAATATTTATGAATTATGATTTTGAATATATAAATGATAAAAGGATGCATTTGACGATGAAGTCGTCAAAATCGATTCATACCAAGTCTTTGTCGGATGAAGAATGAGATAAATATTATAGGCATCATCATGAGATGCGTATAAGTATAGGAGTTGCAGAGTCTTCACCTGTTCATATCAAAAGGCTTCAAGTCTTCAATGGTTATCTTTGGAGGAGAAGGATTCTAATCTCAAGAAAATACAACGGTTGGTTCATCTCTTGGCCATTCATTTTTCTTTCACATAGAAAAAAAGCAGTTTCATTGTTATTGTATTAGGAATCAAGTGAACCTTTCACATACATATGGATTATAAAATTGATGGTCTCTTCATAGTTCAAAAAAGACTATAACCAATCCTATTCCTATTCTTGATTGCCTTCATACTATGAAGTGTATACAAAAACAAAATATGATAATTACATAACATATGAAAATTGCTTCCAACTAGATCTAGGAAGTCATAAAGTGTTTATGTCTTTAAAATATGAAGTAACTATCTGCATTGAATACATCTCTTTTTATAGTTTCCTCGTAAAAGAGCCATCATGTAGGATGATTCAAAGCCTTTTTTGATAACCACTAACCAATCGATACCATGTATCTGATGGTTTTTGGATAACCACTAACTGATCTTGACACTTTTAGGTGTCCAACAACATCCCAATGTATAATGTGTATGATTCAATTTGAACCATCATTCTGCCAAAGTCTGTCATCTACAGACCGCAGTTGCCCATTTAGAAAATTTCATGCCCATCTCGCATACTTGATGTTTTTTGTTGTCTAAACTTTATGTATGACAACCATTTTCAATTCCATCATCAATTCCCCCCTTTGTCTGCTGAAAGGAGAGACCACAAGTGGTTTCATGAACCATCGCCACTGAAATTTTGAAATCCCCCCCTTAAGATGCATGAGAGTTTCATAATTTTACTCCCTCCTTCTATGCTCAAGAGAGTACCATACTTGTTCCATTTGAGTACAACATAAAGTGGGCATGCTAAAAAAACCACATGTTATCTCATCCTGTGAGGGCCATGCTCGAAATCTATGCCATAAGGGGACCACTTAGGTGAGGTACAAAAATTCTATGTGATAAAATATTGGTCTTTACTAGAGATTGAATTCTTTGGTAATACTTGTATAATCTCTTGCTTGTTGATGACCATTTCTGAGGATCGATCCACTCATAGTGAATATTCAATCTTGCATGTTTCTTCAGTGTTGAACATCTGTCTGAAGAATGATTATGCTTGCCACAATGTTGACAAGGATGGATATCAAAACACTGATTCTCCATGTGACCAACTCAATTACAATGTTTTCACTTATCATTCTGATGTTGAACTTGAACAGGTGAAGTTGAATTTTCTTTAAGGAATCCAATGCTCACAAACAAAATTGGTTTGGAGTAATTTGGAATATGAAAACTGTTTTGATTTTCATATCCTAAGCCATGTCAATTCATATTGAAGTGTAATTCTTCCCAAGGTCTGATGATGGGCTTGGAAAGATCATGTTGTACTTGATGACGTGCTTCACATTTACTTTCACTTATACTTGTTGTATCACTTTGTGCTTTGGCATCTTCTGCTTGTGATTTATCTTTATTGAAATTTGTTTCTGAAGTTGGGTTTTTGATTTGTTCCTTCATCGATTGTTGATCATCATTATCATCATCATTATCGTCATTATCATTATCATCATAGAGAGGGTTGTTCTAAACAAAAACTGGTTCAAAAAAATTCATTTGTTGTTGACTTTTGAGTTCTATCAACTCATCATTCAATAGATGGGATTGTTCTTGAAGAAGTATAACTTTATCCTGCATCACTTGCAAGCAAGTTAGCACTGATTGAAGAGCTTCTTTGTTCAATATCACTATGTTGTCTTCAGTGGTGTTTATTAGAGTGTTTAGTAACTCTAATAATTCACGGCTTCACTCCATTTGAACATGCTTGCTTGTACTCACTCGCTTGAACTTTTCTTGCTTTCTTCCGAGAAGTCATTTTCTTATACTTTCACGCTCGCTTGAACTTTCCCACTTGAAATTTTCTCGCTCACTTGAAATTTTGAACAAATTGAGGATGTCGGTTACCACCGAAAATGCATCCCAAAGTATTACAATTATTGATTGACATGCACAACAAGTGGAATTTGGACTCAAAAAATAGAGTGTGTCGGGTTCAACCGAGAGTGCACCTAATTACAAATTCAACGTGATTTGATTGGACACTTACAAAATAATTATAGTTGATCTTGATTACTTACAAAAAATACTATTTGCAAGTTTACAATAAATGTGGATTTCAAAGTTGAGTTGATCTTCAAATTTGATTACTTTGATGACATTTTGAGTCCTTGAATATTAGGTGCTTGATTTGTCCATTACTACAATGATTTGAGAATTTTCTCATTTGATTAATTTGATTGCATTTCCTTCACTGATATGATTTGATTTCTTGTAAATGCTTGATCATATGTTCTTGATTGTGCTTGAATAACATTGTTCTTGAGCTTTTATGTGTTGCGTTAAATGCTAAAATTGTAAGTTTGTTTATGTCAAAACTATACAATAAACAATATAATCCTCCATGAAAATTTCACCACAACACTACGGAAGGTGTACCTAAGATCCCCTTATTCAATTTCGGGCAGATCTAGGACACAGAGAAAACTTCAATTTTATTATGAGTATCGCTCTTACAATAACCATGCTCAAATACATTTTGAATCTCTCAATGCTCTTCATGTCCCAAATACTATGGACCATGTTTGATTGCCTTACATCACTTGGAATTTAAAGTAACAATTCCACCAAATTCACCCCAGTTATTCATCCCTTTAACCAAAAGTCCAGATCAACTAATATCATTTTATTTGAAAAAATATCAAACAAAACATGTGACTTTTACATAACCAAATAAAATTATCTCTTTCTAATGCCAAAGCAATATACTTTCATTAACTTGCTATTATTTTGTGCACAACAATCAAATCAATTCAAAGGCATAAATGCATATTTAAAAAGAAAAAAAAATCCAAATTCTGAATACATCCACCTTGCATCTTCACCATTATTTGTTGGTGTGATGTGTGGACCTCATGCAGATCACTTGCAATTGATTTTTCACCATATGCATGCTGGTTGAAAATATGATTATACAGGTCGCATTTCACTTGTCTCGTAATTCAATATTTAACTTTTGACTCAGGCATACAGACTCATCCTCTTGACAGTAGCATGTGGGCTACTAGGTGGGTAGTGACCGAATCACGCCATTCAACTTGATAATGGTTAGTTCGGTCATGAATTCTCACAGGAAAATATTTAGCTCACATGAAGAGATTTCATGAATTAGGTTGAAGATAGACACAAGGTTGAGAACGCCTCTCCTCTCTAGATATAGAGATAATACGTAAGGTTGATGGTGGGTTCTGCTTGCATTGTTTCAAGCATATCTTCAATGATCTAGTTCCACCACCAATCTAATTCCCTTAAATCCGTGCAATGTTACGGTTATTGGTGCCAATTCTTTGTGCTATCTCCTTGTGTTCTTGGCATGAACTCTCTTACATTTCCATATGAATAGATCGACTTACCATTCGATGAATGGTACTGGAATGAGCTCCATGCAATCAGATCAAGTCTACATGTAGAAGAGGCAAAAAAAGACCCAAATCTGTTGTATTTCTTTCATTTTTTATTGTGTTGCATAGCCTTGATAGTAGATCACCGATGTGGAGATTGTTGGGAAACCTGCATGTCAAATTGTTATTGGACCCTTTTGAAAAACTGTAGATAATTTCCGAGTGATTTGTATAGGTAAGAAAGGCGTTTGAAAAATTGAAAAGCCACTCCATTACAAGGGAAGTATTTTCCATAGGATCATTCCCATCTTCATGATTCAAGGTTGTGATTTCACTCTTGGAGATGGTAGAGAAGTTGCAAGAATCTATTTGGGGGAATCATATCTCAAAAAAAAAATTTAGTAGCTATCAAAACAAATGTTTAGCAGTTATCTCAATCGGATCTCTTACCTCTGACAGATAATTATTTCTCCATCTATGCTTCCATTCGATCTTTGACCACATCGTTGTAGCTTCGTTTTTATGGATCAGAACCAAGACCATGAAATACTATTGGAAGCTTTGCCGCTTGCAGATCAGGCTATCTAGAGGGTGAGCTAAGCCATTTGAAAAATCGAATCTACCACCAGCTTCTGCAATCACACGAAATGGGTTGTAGATCTATCTAGATCGGGCCTCCGACACTCTGTACAAGATGAGAAATTAGCTTGAATGAAACTCAGATTTCAAAATATTGCGTCCTTAACCTCTGGATCACTTTGTCCAATGTTTCCCTTCGATCGCTTGGAATTTGGACAAGAGTTGATGCAAACTTGTTGAAGACCAAAAATTCCATGCAAATATTTAGTCTTCTAGGGTTTCCTTGAGGGAGGCTTGAATGGACTATCCATTAACCACAATATGCACTTCACTCCCGCCAATATATTACCCCTTCCATCTTCTTCAATGCACGAGCACAGACTGAGAGCTTTCTTTGCACAAGATCCTTGGTCGTGATGGATCACACCTACTCCAACATGTTCAGGTGCTTTGTTGTCGCTTCCTACATATTATTCCAACATTTCTATTAAACCCAGACTCTTAATCACTCATGGAAAACTACCATGAACACATTAGGCCCTTAAGAACTATAAGGCC
Source organism: Picea engelmannii (assembly GCA_009831015.1). NCBI lineage: Eukaryota > Viridiplantae > Streptophyta > Pinopsida > Pinales > Pinaceae > Picea > Picea engelmannii. The sequence goes on from ML777675.1 coordinate 96,327, forward strand.
CTGATACCAATTGAAGAAATTGATCATAATAATTTTAGGACAAGAAGATTGGCGGAAAAAGCCTCAAGCCATAATTCTCATTATTGTATTCATCTTAATGATACAAATATACAATACAATAATGAAACCACCTCAATTGTTCTCACATCGACACCTCATCAGGGGATAAGGTAGGAGGAGGAAATATAGGAATCTAGAAACACACTTAGGATAAAAACTATATCCTAGTATGTAAAATATACAAAGGTGGTATACTTGGACATAATGATTGTATATGAGAAAGAGGCTAACAATTATGAAGATTTTTAGCCCATTTTTAAAAATGGTGCTAACGGTAGCACCCCTCCCTTTTTAGGTGTTTTTTTTATATTTTAATTTTTTTGATGCATACTATTTCCACTTTTTTTAAAAATGCTTGTTTTTCATCTATTTTCAAATTGTACAATATTTTTTTTCTCAACTTGTTTTTTCATCTATTTTCAAAATTTTCAGTTTTTTTATTTTTTATTTTTTTGGTTCAGTGTTTTTTTTAATCATGTTTCCATGCTTCATCCAATGTTAAACATGTTGTACACCATTTATTTTTTTTAAATTAAGATTTTTCATGTAATTATGTGTCCTTAATTAATTTATAGTTCCATACTTTTTAAATATAGTGGAAAATGTCATTTTTAACACAATTTTTACCTTTACTTCGATACATAAAAAATAATTGTAGTTAAATAACACTATTTTTAAATATTTAGCAAAAAAATATAATTAATTTCTTTTTGGATAAAAAAAAATAAAAATTGAATTGAAATTAAAGAAAAAAAAACATTTTAAAAAC
>ML777675.1:97312-113332 GCA_009831015.1 Picea engelmannii
TTTTTATTTATTTATTTTTTAATGTAAATTAAAAAAAAAAAAAGTTAGTAATTACATTTTCATGTGACCATTTATCATCCAATTTTGGGTTTTTTATTTGCATAGGGATTTGTTGTCAAGATCACAGTTTCAATTAGGTCGTAATTAGCTGCAATTTTAACATTTAGAAAAAACATTTTTCTTTAGGTAGCATCACGTTTTTATTTTGGTGTTGATTTTAAGGTTTTTCTAACCAATTGTTTTATGTTTTAAGGCCATGCTTGAAAAATGTTGTAATTTTGACCCGGTTAGAAAAAGTGATGCTACCGGTTGTTGATATTTCAATAGGCAAGGTTTAAGCATGAAGCTCATTCCATTTTAACATTCTACTTAAACCATAAACAATTTTGTTGCAGCTACCAACATCACAAGAAGAATCACCAGGCACAAGTACACAAGAAGTATCCTGGGAAACCCTTCTCAACAAGGGAAGAAAACCCAGCCAATCCTTTGCTATATTCTTTAAGAGAAATACCTCCACCACCAAGAAAACCTAGCACACAAAAGGGTGCTCACAAACCTTAGAAGACTAGTGCCCAAGAGAGGTGCACACTTTTTCCAAGAAGATGTACTTGTTGAAATTTCCAAACTCACACTTGAGATATAATTCCTCAATAGGGAATTTACCTTTACTTATATTAGACTGAACCTGTCAACAAAAGTGTCTATTGGCACAATAGGGACGACCTCACTAACTCACACTATAATTAATAATTACCAGAATAATTATCTTTTACATTAAGGTGGGGCCGACTTGTACCATTTACATTACAATTAGGGTTATAGGTAATTCTGACTCTTGAAAAATATAGCAAGAGATCTCATACACCCACTAGTGCTCAACCACTAGGAGCACATCCATAGGGATGCCCGTATCTCTATCTCACCACGTCTCACAGGAGATCGACACTCAATAGTGATCAACCACTAGGATCACATTCACCTATGCTCATCCACAGGCACGTCCAACTCAACAGATCTAACTTCCCACTGCATTACACAAGAGAGTCATCTAGAGTTCATCATCTCAACTCTCTGCTCAGAGGAGTTTAATACATCGTTTTCATCTCTGTCTCATAACGATGCACCCAACTCATGGGAATTCACCTGTTCACCTTGTGCTTAGCGACATGCACGTCCAACTCAAAAGATATCCTTTCTCACTGCATTACACAGAAGAATCATCTGGAGTTATTCTCAACTCTTTGTAAGGAGGAGGTCATCACTATGTTCCAGTTTTGTCTCAGATAGTGTAGATTTTAACCTTGTACAATATTTACTGCAAACAGATTTTTAGTCAAAGAACAAAAAAGATACAATAGCAAATACAAACCTTACACTAATATTTTTCCCCTGGAAACCCAAACCAAGAAAACCAACGTATTCTATATTCATTCATAATGTTACATTGTTTACAATACAATATACATATAAGAGGCAACGACATCCAAAACCCTAACCCAATGACCTGGATTAGTCAACAACCCTAATTCCTTAACCAAAAATAGAAAACCATCAACAAAAACCATGTGCCAAAAACCACCCAAAAATGTGACATGTTTCCCTAGGTAAAAAAAAATTCTCGGGGGCGCTTCCCCCCAACCCCCACGTAGGGGACTTTGACCCCCCTGCACCCCCTTGCGTGCCCGGTGCAACACAAAAACTACTACGCGTGAAAATAATATAACACATACCCAACATTCTCCCACTTGTTGTTTTGTTTTCATACAGGGGGTTACAGGGTTACATAGTCAACAATCTAGGGCAACAATGCCCATGGATCCTCTGCACCAAGCGAAGTTCTCAGTGCTCATAGATTTTGTTAATGAATCTGCAACATTCTTCAAAGTGTCCACCTTCATCAGCAATATTTTATTTTCTTCAACCATGTCTCTCACAAAGTGATATTGAATATCAATATGCTTTGTCTTTGAATGATAAGCCAGGTTCTTCGCCAGAAAAATTACACTTTTACTATCACAATATATCATTACAACTTTTTGTACCAACCCAATACCTAAACAAAATATTTGTAACCATATTTCTTCTTTTCTTGCATGAGTGGATGCCATGTATTCAACTTATGTAGTTGAAAGTGCCACTACATCCTATCTTTTGTTCATCCAACTTATTGCTCCTTCGAATAGGTTAAACACATACCCACTTGTAGATCTCCTATGATCCATATCTCCATCCTAGTCTGCATCCACAAAGCCATGTATATCCACCACTTTCTCCAATCCTGGTCTTCCTTGGTAGCACAATCCATAGCTAGCAATGCCATGAAAATACCTGAAAACCCATTTTACTGTTGTCCAATGCTCCTTCCCTGGTTTTGACATATACTTGCTCAAAACTCCCATTGCATGTGCAATGTCCAGTCTAGTACAGACAATTGTATACATCAAACTTCCAAATACACTCGCATATGGAACACGAGATATGTCCTCCTCCTCTTCATTTGTCTTGGAACAATGATCCACAGATAAATTTACACTAACATGAATAGGAACCTTGACCAGTTCACATTCCTGCATATTAAACCTCTGCAATATTGTCTCGACATATTTTCTCTGATTTAACTAGAGTTTCCTCTTTTTTCGATCTCTTTTAATTTCCATGCCCAAAATGAAATTTGAAGCACCGAGATCCTTCATGTCAAATTTAGAGGAAAAATAAGTTTTCACATCTTGGATAATATCGTTGTTGTTTCCTATCAACAGCATGTCATCCACATACACGACCAAATAAATCAAATGATCACCAATTAATTTAAAATGCACACAATGATCCTCTTTGCTTCTTGTGAATCCAAGTCCTAGCATATAAGTATCAAATTTTTTATACCACATCCTTGGTGATTGTGTTAAATCTTATAGGAACTTTTTTAGCTTGCATACCAAGTCCTTATTTCCCTTCACGACATAAACTTTTGGTTGCTTCATATAGATTTCTTCTTCCAGATCCCCATGTAGGAATGATGTCTTTACATCCATCTGTTTTGCTTCAAAATCAAATGCAACAACAACATATCACATAAATATTATAGAGATTAGCTTGGCAACAGGAGAAAAAATCTCACCAAAATCAATTCCCTCAACCTAGGAATAACCCTTTTCTACTAACTGAGCTTTGTATTTCTCCACTTTTCCTTCTGCATTCAACTTCTTTTTAAATACCCGTTTTCTGCCAATGGGATTTCTTCGAGTTGTAAAATCCACTAGATCCCAAGACTCATTCTTATCCAAGGCTTCCATTTCTTCGTCCATGGCCTTTTTCCATGGATTTCCATCCTTTGAATCGACTGCCTCCCTGATAGTTCTAGGATCATCATCAGTAATAGACAAGGAAAAATTTGAATGGAAATCAGATGGAGTATACCTTTCCGGTATCCTTCTTTATCGAACCGATCTCCTCAATACTGGAGTATGAGGATCTTCTTCTTCTGATTCATGTTCTTCTGTAGAGTCTAATTCATCATCCTTTAAATCAAACTCTATTTTCTAAGGTTCTTCCTTACTTGGTAGGACTTCCTATTTACCAACATCCTTCATTTCTCTAAATACCACATCTCGACTATACACTACCTTCTTAGTTTATGGGTTCCAAAGATTATAACTTTTGATACCATCTTTATATCCAATAAAGATACACTTTTCATCCTTCTTATCTAGCTTACTCTTGTTTTCCTCTAGAACATGAACATATGCATAATAGACAAATATCTTGAGATGTGTGAGAGAATGTTCCTTACCAGTCCATACCTCTTGTGGAGTATTTTCATCCAACCTTGACTAGGGTGATCTGTTGACCAGGTAACATGCATTACTCATTGCCTCTATCTAGAATTCTTGCCCTAACCCGACACCACTGAGCATGCACCTTGATTTTTCCATCAACATCATGTTCATCCTTTTTGCAACTCCATTTTGCTTAGGTGTATATGGAGTATTTTTCTTCCTTGATATACTGCCCTTATTACATAATTATTCAAATTTATTCCCCTAGAACACTCCTCCATTATCTATTCTCAACACCTTAATTCTTTTCTTTGTTTGATTCTCAACAAGAGCCTTAAAATCTTTAAACCTGTCAAAGACTTCAGATTTCTTCCTGAGGAAATATATCCAAGTATTCCTCGAGAAGTCATCTAGAAATGAGACATAGTACACACATTTTCCCAATGATGGGACTGACACAGGTCCAAAAACATCACTGTGAACTAGCTGCAAAATTCCTTCTACCCTCGTTGCACCAGAGGGGAATCTTACCCGATTCTTCTTCCCATATAGACAATGTTCACATAAATCAAAATCCAAAAAGCATTTAGACATATTTTCAACCATACCTTTACAGTGTAGTAGTCGAAGACCCTTCTCTCCGATATGCCCCAATGTTTGATGCCACAACATAACCTTTTCTCCAGAGACTGTAGGAGTTCTTTCTTCTTCAACTTCAATATCAGAAACAATGTAACTATTACACCCATCACTAATAGTGATTCCCTGAAGCTTATACAGAGTTCCAAACCAAACTCCCTTCAACAACACCATTGCTCCTCAAACCATCATGCAGGTTTCATTTTCAAATATTGCTTTTACACCTGCATCGTCCATTTTTCTTACATAAATAAAAATTTTGGCCAAGCCTGGGATGTGCAGAAAACCAGGTAGTGTTCTAATCCTTCCATCTATGAGCCTCAACTTAAATTTTCCTTGTCCTATGATTTTGGTTATCGAATCATCACCTAGTAAAAAATTTCCTCCATAATACCTTTCATATTCATAGAACCACTCCCTATGGGGAGTCATATGAAAGGATGCACCTGAGTCAACCAACCATGCCTCATGATCTACATGCTTGCTTGAAGAAGCCAAGTACACATCCCCTCCTTCTTCCTTGGAGATCTTTTCTTTTGTAGAAGGAGATTCTTCGGATCCCTTCTTTTTCTCAACTTTGGATCTACATTGCTTCTTGTAGTGCCCTTACATACCTTATGTTAGATCTATATCTCCAACGCACCTTTACAAACTTTCCGCGATATTTAGATCTACTCTTATACTTATATCTCCCACTTGAGAACTTAGATCTATTTCTTTCCTCAAAGAATCCTCTTGCAAATAATGTGTTGTGCTCTGTCCTTCCATATTATTTCGTCTCATCTCCTCCGACAAAAAGGATGAGACCACTTCATCAAAATTCAAGGAAGTTGTATTACTACCTATGGCCACAACTAGACTATCCCACGAGTTTGGTAAATAACACAGTAAACCAATACATTTATCTTCATCTAAAATTTTAATCTCAACATATACTAACTGACTTACCACAGTATTGAAGGTGTTCAAATGCTCTTCCACCGAGTCTCCATATCTCATCCTTAGGTTATATAACTTCTTTCTCAGGAATAGATTATTTACTAGAGACTTAGACTGATACAACTTCCCCAACTTATCCCATAAATCATTGGTTAGACTCCTCTAAAACATTAAGTAATACTAAATCCGAGAGACACAATAGGGTTGTGCTCTTTTCCTTCCAATCCAACTTTTTTCATTCATTTGATCAAGTTCCTGTAGGTGCAGTACCTAGGTATACCATGATCCGCTGATATCTGTCCACCAAAAGATCTTCTATATTGATTTTCCACAGCTCAAAACTTTGCCCATTAAACTTCTCGATCTCCATCTTCAAATTGCTTGCTATTTATTTTCACCTGAAAAATCAATACCACAGATATCCCACTGTAACAAGGCTTATCACAATCCCGAGCCAAACCCTTGACCACAAAGGCATCCCCCTGAATCCAAAAACGTTTTGATACCGAATGTAGATTTTAACCTTGTACAATATTTACTGTAAACCGATTTTTAGTAAAAGAACATAAAAGATACAATGAAAAATACAAACCTTACACAATATTTTTTCCCTGGAAACCCAAACTGGGAAAACTAGCATATTTTATATTCATTCATAGTGTTACATTTTTTACAATAAATATACATATAAGATCCAACAACATCCAAAACCCTAACCCAATGACTTGGATTAGTCAACAACCCTAATTCCTTAACCGGACATAGAAAACCATCGACAAAAACCATGTGCCAAAAAACTGCCCAAAAATGTGACATGTACCCAACATATAGGAACAACACACCCATCTCAGGGGATCTCTCTCAGGTCTGTGTCTTTGAGGATGTCTCACGCAGTTGTAATCATCAACACTCCCTCTCATCTAGGGAGGCATTCTCGACCAGGCCAAGTCTCTCATGGAAATACTTGAAATTTGTCTTGGCAAGTGGTTTGGTGAAGATATATGTGATCTAATCATGGGTAAGAAGATATTGCACGTGTATTATCTTCCTCTACACCATGTCTCTGATATAGTGATATTTTGTCTCGATGTGTTTCGATCTGTCATGAAACACATGGTTCTCAGAGAGCTTCACACATATCTTGTTATCACAATGAATAGTAGTAGGATCCATATCATGATCGAATAAGTCATTCAGAAGTTTGCAAAGCCACACTGCTTTGCAGACTTCTACACTCAATGCAATGTACTCTTCCTCTGCGATGCTCAATTCCACAGAGCTTTGTTTTCTGCTACACCAGGAAACCATGGTAGACCCTAAAGTGAAGCAACAACCAGAGGTGCTTTTCCTATCCACTGCGCTCCCTGCCCAATCTGCATTGACATATCCCTGCAGCCTCAAGTCTACAATGGAGGCATATATTAGGCCATAACCAACTATTCCGCGTAAGTATATCAATACATGTTTTTCTGCTATCCAGTGTGTCTATCTTGGTTGCCTCATAAACTGGCTAAGCACATTCATTGCATAGCATATATCTGGTCTGGTGTTAACTAGATAGATCAATTATCCAATCAATTGTCTGTATAAGTGTGGATCTACCTCTCCCAAATCAGTATCACTCATCTTCTTCAAATCCATTACCATTGGAGTGGGCATGGATTTGCATTATGTCATACCGAACTTTTTCAGTATCTCCACAGTATATTTTTCTTGACTCAGGAAAATATCATATGTCCTTTGCCATACTTCTATTTCCAAGAAGTAGTGCATCAAGCTCAAATCCTTCATTTCAAATTTAGTAGTTAATGCTCATTTGCATTCAACCACGAGTCTCTCTGAACCGGTGAGGAAAAGGTCATCCACATATAAGACCAATATCAAACACTCATTTCCATCAATGTGATAATATAAGTTTGGATCAACAACACTTTTGTTGAAGCCCAAACTCATAAGAAATCCATCCATTTTCTCGTACCAAGCACGTGTTGCTTGAGTTAGACCATATAGGGATTGCTTGAGTTAGACCATATAGGGATTTATTGATATAAACTTCTTCCTCAATTTCACCATTGAGAAAGGTTGTCTTTACATCCATCCGATGTAGCTTCCAACCCATGGAAGTAGCTAGTGCAATGATAGAACAGATGGAAGTGTATCGAGCAACTAGAGCAAAAGTCTCATCATAGTCAACTTCCTCTACTTGTGAGAACCCTCTGGCTACAAATCTCACTTTGTATTTTTCGATGCTTCCATTAGTTACATGCTTGATTTTATAAATCCATCTGAAAGTCACTACAGACTTTCCCGCTGGTCTTGGAAAAATATCCCATACACCATTTTTCAATAGACTGATATTCTTCAGTAATGGAATCTTTCCATACTTGTTCACTTGAAGCTTCTCCATGACAAGATGACTCTAATTCAATGATGTGGGTCATGGATGAAAGGTAGCTTGAGAATCTCTTTGGTCTCTTGCTCTCTCTGGTTGTTCCTTGAGGGGATTTATGTTCCTCTGCTTCTTGTAGAGTTTTTCGGGCCCAATAAGGCCTTTTATGTCCAACTGTAATATCTCTAGGCATGTCACTTGGAGAAACTAGATCGGATGGAACAACTGGATCAATTGGAGCAACTCGATCAACTAGAATAATTTTTTCCCTCTGAACCGCCGAAGGGGGAGAAAGCATTGTCTCACTATCAATTTTCATCTGATATTCTCTAGATCTTTGGAAGTATACTTCTTCTTCAAAAGTAACATCTTCGCTTATTTCAATTTGTCTTTGAATAGAAATGTAGATTCGATATGCCTTTGAGGATTCAATGTATCCTACAAATGTGACCTTTCTCCCTAAAGGTTCTAGCTTGGATCTCTTCTCTTTGGGTACATGAAAATATATTGATCAGCCAAATATTTTGAAGTGTCCAATCTTAGGCTTGACTCTGGTGAAGGCTTCTTCTGGAGTAATGTTCTTTAGGATCAGATGAGGACTTCTGTTTTGAACATACATTAATTTCATACATGCATCTTCCCATAGAGTCATAGGTAGACTCTGATCATGTATCATTTCTTTGGTTGGATCGATGATAGTTCTGTTTTTCCTCTCAACAACCCCATTCTGTTGAGGGTTGTAAGGAATTGTGAACTCCTTCTTGATCACTGCTTCAATACAAAAGTTGTTGAAATCTTTGGACGTGTATTCTCCTCCAATATCTGATATTAATACTTTGATTTTTCTTCTGGTCTGGTTCTCAACCTGAGCTTTGAATTCTTAAAATTTTGCAAGGAATCCATCCTTGTTCTTCAAGAAGTAAATCCAAGTTTTCTGGAAGTGATCATCTATGAAGAGTACATAGTACAAGTACCCATTTAGATATGCAACACTCATTGGCCCACACACATCTGAATGTATCAAGTCAAAGATTTCCTTGGATCTATTGTCACTTCTTAAAAAGGATCCTTTAACATTTTTGCCAAGAGCACAAACTTTGCAAAAACCTTTATGCTAAATCTGTATATCTGGAAGATTTGTTACCATTTTCCCTAGAGATAGGAGAGACCTATAATGAATGCAAGCAAGTATTCTATGCCATATCTCACTCAAGCTGATAGTGTCATGTAGCAAGGCCTAGACTGGTTTGATGGTTAATCTGTACAAGTTGTTTTCTCAGACACCAATTAATTTGGAAAAATTTATATGAGATTCGTTGTGCCATGAAAGAACTCTTCCTTCTAAGAAGGTAACCTTGTAGCCTTTGTCTTCCAAGGCATAAATGGAGACAAGGTTTCTCTTCGTTATGGGTACTTATAGTACTTCTTTTAATTGAAGTTGCATATTTGACTCTAGTTGGAAGGTAGAAGTTCCAACCCCTCTCACATTTTATTTGGGATCATCTCCAAGGACAACATGTAGATGTGTTTCTTTCTCAACAAAATTTGTTAGATCATATCTAAGACCGGTCATGTGCCTGGAGGCACCACTGTCAATTAACCAAGTATTATTATTGGTAGGGACCATACCTGAGAGTGTTTAGATGTTTTTGTCTTCATCTCCTTGAGGTCTTGTCTTCCTAGAAGTGAGTTTGCTTGAACTATCAAGCTTGTCTTCCATCATGATTTTGCTCATTTTAATTTTGGATTCTTCACAAACCCTTGTCAACTAGGATAGAAAACCTAACGTCTAGGATAGGATAGCACTTTTAGGTTTTGTTGGACTTATGAATACCAAAAATAAGCCTTTTGAAAGATAGGATAACACTAGTGAGCTGAATATCTCCTTCAAAGAGTTGCATAAACCGAATTTTGAATTTTTCTGTAGAATTTAGTGAAACCCTAGGGCCAAAAAGTCAAAATGCTCTGAATTGCAATCTAAGACTTGTTGGAGGTGTGTTGAAGGAGTTCATACTCACCTATGCTCTTTTTATCCCCAAATTCCAAGTTCCATGTGTTGAAACCTCCCAGAAAGGTAGGTTGTACGAAATTTCTAGAAACCCTAGGAGGGTCGTATGTTTTTTTTGCAGAAGAGAGAAGATGGCTGAAATTTTTCTGTGCAATGGGTTCTTCAAGAACTATTCTCTGATACGATGTTTATTTTTAAATAGGAAAGGTTTAAGCATGAATTTCATTCCATTTTAACATTTTACTTAAACCATAAACAATTTTGTTGCAGCAACCAAGATCACAAGAAGAATCACCCTGCATAAGTACACAAGAAGTATCTTGGGAACCCCTTCTCAACAAGGGAAGAAAACCCTGCCAATCCTTTTCTATATTCTTCAAGAGAAATACCTCCACCACCAAGAAAACCTAGCACACAAAAGGGTGCTCACAAGCCCTAGAAGACTAGCGCCCAAGAGAGGTGCGCACTTTCCTGAAGAAGATGTACTTGCTGAAATTTCCAAACTCGCACTTGAGATATAATTCCTCAATGGGGAATTTACCTTTAGGATCGAATATTCCTCCAAACTCTATCTCCTTCTTTCTTAAGGAAGCTTTCCCAAGAGGGCTTAGTTTATCTATCTATGATTTTTGTTCTTATCTTACTTATATTAGACTGAACCTATAAACATAAGTGTCTATTGGAACAACATGGACGACTTCACTAACTCTCAATATAATTAATAATTATGATATTAATTATCTTTTACATTAAGGTGGAGCTGAACTGTACCCTTTACATTACAATTAGGGTTACAGATAATTCTGACTCTTGAACAATAAAGAAAGGGATCTCATACACCCACTAGTTCTCATCCACTAAGGGCACATCTATAGGGATTTCCATATCTCTATCTCACTGCGTCTCACAGGGGAAACACACTCACTAGTGCTTAGCCACTAGGATCACGTTCACCTGTGCTCATCCATAGGCACGTCTAACTCAACAGATCTTCTTTCCCACTACATTACACAGGAGATTCATCTAGATTTCATCATCTCAACTCTCTGCTTAGAAGAGGATAATACATCGTTTTCATCTCTATCTCAGAATGATGCACCCAACTCATGGTAATTCACACGTTCACCTTGTGCTCAGCCATAGGCACGTCCAACTCAACAGATCTCCTTTCTCACTGCATTACACAGGAGGATCATATGGAGTTCTTCTCAACTCTATGTAAGGAGGATGCCATCACTACATTCTGATTCTGTCTCAGATAGGAACCACACACCCATCTCAGGGGCTATCTCTCAGGTCTATGTCCTGGAGGATGTCTCACACAACTGTAATCATCAACACCGATAGCACCACTTTTTGATTTGGGGGTTGATTTTAAAGTTTTTATGGGCAACCATTTGATCCTTTAAGCCGATTCTTGAAAAAATTGGTAATTTTGACCCGGTTAAAAAAAATGTTGCTGCTGGTAGCACCACTTTTTGATTTGGCAGTTGATTTTCATATTTTGTATGCGAAAATATGGGTTTTAAGGGCTAGAGTTATCGTTTTGAGGTCACAGTTCTCATTACGTTGGTAACGCATCTAGAGATTGAATATGCGCCATTGAAAGGGGATGCATGTGAAAGGTTATGAAGAGCCCCATCACATCTCTTCCAGTTTCAAATATGATGCTAACCACTACCAAGACCTTGTGTCAAATTGAATGCTTCATAAGTGACTTATACTTCATAGGCTAAGGAATGGGTTGTTACAATATATCTACATTATTGTGGGTTAAACACCCCTCCTTTTTAAAGAAACAAGATGGGCTATTTCATCTGCCTCTTTATTGTTATCCCTTTTAACATGGTAGTAACCGATTTTTGTAAATGCTTGATGAATTTTCCTTATTCGATCAATTATTGTAGCTATTCTGATGTTAGTAGGGGAGGTTCCTTGGATCATATTCCTAATAATGATTAAGGATTCCCCTATAACAATCACATCATGTATATTAGACGATATTGTGATGTGCATACCTTATAAAAGAGCACACACTTTTGCCGGATTATTTGAAGAAATGCTAAGACTCCATGAAAAAGTACTTTGTTGTTGTCCCTTGGGAATGTAAATAGCTCTCCCCCGACACTTCTCACCCCGTGCTTAATCTTAGAAGTGCCATAAAATAATAGAAGGAAGGATAATTGGCTACCTCTCAAAGTATTAAATTCTTCAGGGTTCATAGAAGCTGGCAATGAGATCTAGAAAATAAACTTTTTTTTTTTTTTTTTTTAAGAAAGGAGGGGGAGATATGGAACTGATCTAGCCATATCTCTTCATATTTTTCCAACAATTGAGGTGATGGGAGAAATAATCCTTTAGATTTTATATGTTCAACAAGAAGAGCAATGGATTTGCTTCCCACCAATTCTGATTTAGATGACTCTTGCCTAAAAATCTATCGGTTCCTTGCTAACCATAGTTTCCAACAAATATATTTAGGTAGAGCATCCCAAGATCTTTTCAATAATGGTTTTTTTTGGAAAGAACGTTTTTATATATGTTGCACAATTTATCATTTGAATTGTATCATTATATTATTTTTCATCTATCTCAATCGTTTCCGAGTGGAAAAAATTGGAGGAATAAACTTGTAGGTTCATTTTAACGACAAGCCCCAGTTTGGAAAGTTGGGGTTTGAAACCTTCCAAAGCCATTTTGAGGCATCAAATGGAATTTTTGGGGGCTCAAAATTTATCAAATTTAGATAAGACCCTTGATGTTATTCTACACATTGACACCTTTCCAACGGTGCAGAAATCACATCAATCATATCTCATATGCAAAATTTATGCCTCTTTCAAGTTGATTTACCAAGTTGACCACCATGGTACGAGTGAATGCCACGTAATCCTCTATTTCTTACGTATATGGGGCTAGCCACATTTGGAATTTCAAGAATATTCTAGAAGGTCTAAAGCTGGCTCACCAACCTAATCCATGTGTATACAATTACGTTATAATTTGTGGGGACTAAAACCGAGGATGTTACATCATACTATCTTGATTCCCTTCTAGTTCTCTAGAACAAGATAGCCAAGGAATCTCTTTCCTAGAAATCCATGGATTCTCAACAATAAGACAAACTCCCCTCTACCTTTGCCATCAACCCAACTAGCTATAGGGTTTAGATGAATTTGTATGGATATAATAATACTTCACAACTCTCTTACGATCACATTATAATTACACGATAAGAAAAATGAAACAACATCATAGTCTATATGGAAGTACACTAGAGAGTACCATATAATCATCATTTTCTCATACTTCAGTGTCATACCATAGCAATGCCATACTACAATGAATACATGTTCAAATGATTAACGATATATTTGCATGCCACTCACTCACCATGTGTCTTCATGTGAAGCCAATGTTTCACATTTAATCCCAAAGCTTATAGTAATATAAAATGGGGATTTGATAATTAACATTTTATAATATAAGTTTAAGGACTTAGGTCAAATAATTCACTAAGGTCCTTTACCCTTAGACCCTTGATCCTCTTATAAGGCCCCTTTCACTTTCACTTTCACTTTCCCCACTTGTGGAACCATACCCCCCATCTCTCTTAACTCTTTCTTCATTTGCAGTGGTTAGAATTTTCATATTATAGTCAAATGTACAAATACAATTCACATATGGTCTTGGCTTATAAACATCTTTTCGTTACATTTGAATTCATATTTTGGAGTTAAAACTAGTGTGTTAAATAAATGCAACTATGTTATGTAAGATGTAAAATGAAAATGCAACCAATCCTAATTCCACGGTGTAGAACGTGTGATGTCGTTGGAGAAGCTCGATGCGTCTCGGTGTACCAAACTCGTGCAGTTGGGTACGTAAGTACTCGTGCAGCTGTGCCAACGATTGAAGGCGTCAGACCTCCTCCTATGAATTGGGAAATTACCCCATGTATACAAGTGAGAATGTGGAGATTTTTGCGAAGGATGACAACGATATAGAGGGAAAACTATGCTGAATTTGAAAACACCTTGATAAATAGAAATATGATGTAAATATCCATTTTTATTTACATCGGGAAATTGATTTCCATGGTTATGGATCCTATAAATATTTTTCAAAGATAAAAATATTTGTTTATTTTAAAATTTAATTTAACTTGTATTTTATATATATATATATATAATTTAAGTATAAACATTATTTAATATTAGTTTAAAATTAAATAAAAATATTTTGAAGTTTAAAAATAAATAAATATAAACAAAATCCAAAAAGATTTGTAATCCAAAAAGATTTGTAATTCAAAATGATGATGATGATTATAATTAACTTTCATTGAGATCTAATTGGTCTATGACACCTTAAGAGGATAAAGGATTACTTGCAATTTTTTAAAATTTTGTTTCACTGGAAAAACATTAAAATAAGCTTTCCAAGATCACCATAGTTTTGTTGAGTTAAAATGTTAGGAAGGTTGGTACTTTGACAAATATTTTGAAATTGAGATCTAATGTGGTTATAGGTTGTACAATCTAAGAGAGTGTTTTTCATCTTCAACCTTCTTAGTGTGAGAATTTGTTCTTATCTTAGCAATGTTTATTTTTTCCTTTACACTTGTCAAAACAAAGAGATAATTTTGATCTTTTAGATTAGGGTTGATTACATCCTTATAATACCTCAATTTTGTTTTTTCCTCGAACTCTTTATCACACAACATTTTCTCCTTAAATTTTGATTTGATGATATTTTTAATAGTATCATTATTCTGCAAAATACTGTCTTCCATGATTCCCGACATCTTTGTGTCATCCTCGCTTGAGTAGATGGTGATTACGACTAGATTTTGAAGCAATTTTAGGAAGCCTCTTGTCTTCCATGTTATTTAACTTGTTCTTATACATTAGGTATCTAGTCATAGCCGTGCTCTTAATGGGAGAAAGGTTTTCCTCTAAGGGGAGGATGGGATAGGAAGTATTTCCTTTAATTTTGAGATTATAGATTATAAAATTATTTTGTATTTTCTCTATCTTTCTCTCGGATTCATGAGAGATACTACATCCCCATACTTCACATCCATAAAGAATAAAGACGTAACAAGGGTCTCAAAGAGGAGTTTTTTCTTAGCCCATATCCAAAGATCGACTTATTTACAGTTGTTTTCAAGCCCATAATAAGCTTTCCATCCCCCAATAATTCTTTTCTCAATGCTATAATTCCAGTTGAGCTTGTGGTGAACATCGATTCAAAGATATTTGTATGAAGTCACTTCGTCCAAGTTGTTGTTGTTGTATAAGGTGTATGAAGTCACTTCCTCCAGGTTGTTGTTGTCATATAAGAAGTTATCATGAGTGATTCTATTGGATTTAATGATAATGACCTTAGTCATGTCAGTATTAACAGTCATACCCATATTGGAGCAAAAATCCTTAAGGATTCTTAGTTTATTTTCAAACTCATGGGGAAATACTCAAGGGTCAGTGCATGAAGTTGGTGGATGATAACGTGGCAATGGGGTGAGTAGGAACGTGTGCACATTTCTAAGAATGTGCACATGTTCCTGATGTGACAAGTTCGACAAACCAAAAACCTCCACTTAGCATGCCACGTAGGCACGTTCCAAAGAACCCACACACGTTCCTGAGAAACACGTGTACAAGAATGCTTGCACGTTCCTAAAACAATTTGAAATAAAAAAACATGTGCTTGCTTTAGGAATGTGCATGTGTTCCTAAAGCGCACATGTTATTATTAATAGGAATGTGCATGTGTTCATGTTAACATGAAATATTATCTACCCTCCTCTCTCTCCCCCTCTCTCTCTCCCTCCCTCTGCCCCCCTCTCACTACTTCCATATATCTTCCTCTCTCTCTCCAACCACTCTCTCCCTCTCTCTCATTCGTTGTCTCCCCCCCCTCTCTCTGCCCCCTCTTCCCCTCGCTTCTTGTATCCTTATTCCCCTCTCTCTCTACCACATTGTTCCCCCTCGCTCTCTCTACCCCACTCACTATCTTTGTCTTCTCTCCACCTTCTTCCCTCTCTCTCTCTTTCTCTCTCTATCCCTTCCTCAATACTTCCCTCGCTTCTCTCTCCCTCTTTCTCCCCCTCCTTCCCTCTCTCCCTATTTTCCCCTCTCTCCCCCACTATCTCTCTTTCTCTCACACTTTCTCTTGCATTCCCTCACTCTATCTCTCTCACACTTCCCCTATCTCTCTTTATCTCTCTCTTCCTATATTTCTTTAAATCCCTCTCCACCCCC
>ML777675.1:119928-138932 GCA_009831015.1 Picea engelmannii
CCCACCCTCATAATAATTTTTATTAAGCTCATTTGTGTTGATCATGATATTCTTTAAAAAAAATTGAAATTAATATTGAATTTATATTAAATCTAAATATATAAAACATTTCCACATATAGTAAAAATATTAACTACTAAAAAGTAATAATCTCTATAAATGTCAATAGATGGTCATTTGATTACATTTTTGGTTACATTTATTTTAGTCTTATTATAGTATTGAGAAAATGATTATTGAACCATATTTTCTACACATACATAAACTAAAAAAATGCAAATACAAGTTTCTACATTTGAACTAAGAAAAAATGATAATTCAAGGACATCAATGTCCATCTAGAAACACAATTACTCATATCAATAATAAAAACCTCACAAAGATAGTTTTTATGTACAAATAACACAGATTAGGTTGGGTCTGGAGTTTTTCGATGGAGAAGTGAGTGCATATGGTCACGAGCCACTGAGCTCATAGGTTAGGGCCGTAGGCCCCCTCCCTTCCCCTTCCCCTTTTCTGGTGCCCTCTCCCATCAATGCCTCCCTTTTTCGGTAGCTCTCCCACATACCTTATACCGAGGTTGATCCTAATTATTTTTGGCACAAAATGAGAGAGGAGATATAAAAAATAAATATACAGAGATATTGCAAGAGAGCTAATAATATAATATAGATACATCATATATATAACAAGAGACATGGATATACAGTAATACACAATTTCTATTAATGAGTGAAATGTACAAAACTGTAGAAAAATAGAGTGAAAGAATCACTAGAATGGTGACAACTTATCTCTGAGAGGAGATGTACGACCACTCGCATTTGCAAGATGATGATTTTACAATGAGGCTCCAAAGCAATTTTATCATAAAGAAAATCCAAAACCCTAACCTCGGAAGATGAAAAACCAACAATTTTGTGTACCCTATTTTGGGTAGTTCGGTGTATCAACTTCCTGGGGGCGTAACTTTAGCATATGATCTCCATTTGGGGTGCACAATATCTCGTTGGAAAGGTATCTTCGAGGAGATTGTGAAAAAACTAGATTCCAAAATTCATTCATTTACATCCTCAAAAATGGCCTCATAAGTTTAGGAACCAAAAAAATGCTAAAAGTAGTAGGTTGTCAGAAAAATATTTTGAGCCAATTGGAATAGGTGGGTGGCCACTGATAACCACATGGATCACAAGTCCTTTTCCCACTCTCACCTCTAGTCAAAGATACACTCATGTCTTTTCCATGTCCCGCGTCTGATGTTAGGTTCTGACACAAGGAGAAGATAAATGGAATCTTTGGAGGACGAGGAGGTGGACTACAAGCCAAATCCTTCATGTGGTCGAGCCTTCCCTTCCTTATAGGATTTCATGAACCAAGAAGTATTTCCACCCCTCTCACTGCAGTCTACTCACTTATCAATTTAGGAGGAGAGGAACTTTACTCTTGTGCATGCAAAGGATGGATGCAAAGAGAAAGGAGAAGGCCTAGTTAACATTCTCTCAAAGGGTTTTTCAACAACCGTCTCTAGAGCTAGATTTGGAACCTCTGGACCTGAAGCTTAAGAAAAACCTATCCCCTCCAACCATCACAGAAGCACATAACACATGAATTTTTCATCTCCTCTATGCTCTCAAGAGAAGAATACGAAAGGTCCCATGAAAAGTATAACCAAGTGTATTACAAAAAAGTGTGGACAAGTGAAAATTGTAGTAGGGGAAGACCTCGAAGTCATGGATATAGCCAATTTTCATGGAAACATTCTAGTAGGAATGTTCTCTAGTAAAACTCTTGTACATCAAGATATGCATTCTTGGTTAGAAAAAGGTGTTGGATTACTGAGAGGGAGAAAATGAATCAGTAATAGAGAAATAATCATTTTTAACCATATAATCCAAGTGTTATATCAATGAAGCATTATCATCCAATAACTGCAGACTAAATAAGCAATGAACAAATGAACAATCATACACATACATAGTACACCAGTGTTTTATGTGGAAACCCAAAGCGGGAGAAAACTAAAGAATGCTTTTTCTTATATGTCTTGAATAATTACAACACCAACTTCCTTTGTTTTCCAGTTGCAACTGGAAGGAGGATCCCACCCCCTAGTTTCTCTGGCTACAACCTTAGGGAAGCTCCAACTCCCCAATTGTTCAACAACATAGGTCTTCAAACAGAGGATGAACACCTTCAGTAACCACTCACATAACCAGATCAAAGATAAAAACATTGATGTTTTCACATGGTAAAACCCCTACAGGGAAACATCCACAGCCCCAGCCAACGCAACCACTTGGAGCAGTTTATTAATGCAAAGAAAAAGATTACAGAGATATTTTACAAGAGAGTTTATCACAACTGATCATTGACAAATGACCCTCCATGTTCTCTAAATAGATATCATGGACCAATCGGGTGTTAAGCCATGAATCAATGGTCGTTAAGATCGAGGAGATTATGAACTGTCGGATCACTCTATGTTGGGAACATATCGTGACCGTCGGATTTCCTAACTACAAATGCATAATAAATAAGCACACTAGAAAACACACTTTTACCTAACAACACAATACACCAAGTATATCTTAACTAACTCCTAAGTGTCTAAACATCCTAACATCCCCCCTTAAGAACAACTATAACACCCTATTTCCCCTAGTCTATAAAAATAACTATATTGACCAAGAACTATGGCAAACTCAAAGGTGTGAATGTTTGATTTGATGGACCTTTGTATAAAAGGTTGATGAATGTAAATTATGTTATGAATATGTGTTGCATGACTGCTAGGAGGGGGATGTGCTAAAAGAGACCATGATGGCTAATGAAGGGTGGTGGAAGGGACCTAGAATGGTTGTGTTAACTTCCACCAAACCAGTACCTTACTGGTTTTTACTTGCTCAAATACCAAGGCAACTCTTTGAACCTGGAATGAATTTCCTGTCAGGATGGTAGGTGCGGAGGCTCCTCAAGAGTTAATGAGAGGATAGGGCAAACCACCTATTTGTAAAGCTCTCATACCTAACCATGGATGGCTGAATTCACGCACACACAATCTTGCAGAGAAGGGAAATAAAGGAAGTGTGGGAAGGGTAGAGAAAGGGAGCATGCACGACAGGGATCACATAAGAGAACCGCAAAACCCTGGAACCATAGGGAGTTCTGAACACAGGAGAAGGAGAGTAACTTTCGTCCTCGATTTTTGTCTGTATTAGGAGAAGGAGAGTAACCTTCATCCTTGACTTCCATTGAGCTGGAAATAAGAGATTGAATATTAGAGCATTGTGTTCTATCTCGGGGGTGGCTAGTGGTAAATATGTTTGGAGTCACTAAGCCTACAGTGGGGTGGAAATGAGCACCCCTCTCAACAGTTGCACCACGCCTTGTGGTTCTAATAAGTGTTTTATGCCTTATATTTTGAATTGAATATCATGGATGAATGATTATACTTATATGCCATAGTTGATTTCTATGTAAATTAGTTAATTTCAAAGTATGTGTCCATCCCATTGAGAATAGACCCATCTAGATGACCTTTGCAATATTCTAGGATGGCTCCTCGAGAGCACCTTTCCCCAGGAACCGCCTCATAAATTTGGAACCATACCGAGCCTTTACCCAAAAACCCAACTAAAATCAGGGATAATTTCCCAAGAACCATCTGAAGGTTCATGCGATCCGGGTCTGGAAAACCTTTTCAAGAAAGAGTATTTCTCTAAGGTTTCGGAGTCGTGGGAGTTTGAAGCTTCTAAAGGTTGAATTTCATGACCCAAGTTCAGAAAGGATAGCAAATCCAATTATCGAAAGGTAGTATCCCTTTGTTTGGTAGACGAATGGACGAGATCCTTTCAGAAATACCCCATGTCTATCAAGACCAATGGATCTAGAGGAGGAGCGTGGGTGTTAACGCCTCAACCCCTTCAGCCTTCGCAAGTAGTGATGGAACCGGGACCGTAGATCCGAGGATCCATATGAAGCTATTTAGGTCTTCGATCTTAACCCTTGTGTAGATGGGATGATGGACTCGTCATAGTCCTAAAAGTCCAGATTTAATAAGGACCATCCATTCAGCAGGGACACGTGGCAGTTAGGTGTCATTTCACTAACTCGCGACTTGGAGTGGTCAAAGGGTAGGACCACACAAACTCATGATTCACGAATTCGTGATGTAATCATTGTCATTGATCCAGGAGTGATCTGGACCGTCGATCGTCCAGAAGGGAATTTCGGCATTTCGGGAGTCGGGGGATTCGAGAGGAGAACCTTAGCAATGTGTAGAGTCGCATAGTCCCGATCCAACACTCGGAGGAACATGGGCTCTTGATCAGAAGACAACGAGGACCGTTGATTTAGCATGAATGAGTTTTGGCGTTTCGTCGTCCAGGAGACTAAAGGGCAGAATCTCTCAGTTTCGCAAGTCGCAAAATCCTGGCATACGAAACCCTGAAGCGCTCAGTGGGTTGGCCCTAGGTCATGGGACAGTTTCATGGAGCAGGGTCACGTCATGATAATAGGTGAGATGGCTAGCACGTGTTAGGCCCCTTAATATCTTTCGGGACTGAAGGAGGTGAAGAGGTCGAGACACCTTGCATCGGGATCCCCGATGTCGTGAAATGCGATGAGCCTTTTAAACTAAGCCTATGGTCACGGGTCTTGATCACATGGTGGAGGATTAGGAATGAGCTAGCCTGCGCTAAGCCCCAGTAGGAATTTGGGAATTATTTCCTTTGAGAAAAAGGAGAAAATTTTTCTATGCCACCATGGGTGTGTGACAAATTGGTATCAGAGCATGGTTACAACACTTGGCCTGCTGGGGCTCATGAACGAGTCACGTAGAAACTCCGTTTGAAGTACTCTTAAAAAGAGTAACCCTCTATCTTAACCCCCTTTACCAAAATTTGAAGTTAAGAATGTTATTAAAGAAAAGAATGAAATCCCTACTGTGTGTATGCATTTGAGAAATGTGAATTTATGTGTTGGTTATGAATGAATATAATGTTAGCTAACAACAAGTGTTTTGTCTACACGCAAGCGAATGATCAACCAAGGGAAAACTGCAGACGTAGAGAATGGTGACCCACCACAAGGTGGGGGATGACTCCCACAATAGAGACGAAGAGTTTGATGAAAGGAGGGTTGTAGAGAACCCTCTGGATCTAGCTGATACTGTGAGGAGTCTCATGGCTGAAATACAAAGCTGCAAGGCTGACAACGAGAGGTTGATAAAACATAAAGAGAAGCAAATGTAAATTAATGAAGTCTTGCTGCGAAGTTTATCCGACATACAAAGACAACTGCAACATGGACCTGAAACCAGTCACGAGGATCGACGAAAGACAAAGAAGAGTCGAAGTCCACCTGAGATACGAAAACATGGCCTTTTGAGTGGCTACACTGGGAATAGCACCTCGTAGAAGGACCACCCTGAAGATAGGGGATGGGCATCGGACGTTTCCTCTAGAAAGGAAACTGGTTACTCTGAGGGATATTCTAGTAGTAGAACTAGTTCATATTCCCGAAGAAAACGAAAGAAGTGAAAGCATTCCAAAAGTCATAATCTAGAAGAATTCAAGAAGTCCAAACCACCCTCTTTCGATGGTGAGATAAAGAGAGGAGAGGAAGTGGAGGCTTGGCTCGTTGGACTAAAGAAGTATTTCAGAGTCCATGACTTCTCAGAAAACTTGAAGGCCCGAGTAGCCACTTTCAACCTGAATGGAAAGGCTTCCATTTGGTGAGAAAACCTTAAGAATGTAAAAGGGATTCACAAAGAAGACCTATCTTGGGAATGATTTGAAAGATACTTGAGGAAGATGTATCTGTTGGAAAAGTATTTCGACGAAAAGACTAAAGAATTCTATGAACTCAAGCTAGGGCAACTGACAGTAGAATAATATGTCAACAGATTTCTTAAGCTGCTGAGGTACGTACCCTACATAAAAGAATAAAAGGCAAAGGTGAAATGATTTATCAGTGGGATACCTAAGGACTATCAGAATAGGATTGAGTTTGATGAGCTAAGGATGCTAGAAGACACTATCGAAAAGGAAAGATATTGTTATGAATAGTTTGGGCTTCAGACAGAACCTCACGAAGGCTGTAAGCAGAAGAATGGTTAGGGATTCCCGAAAAAGGGGCTTAAATCCCTAAGATTTAAAAACTATAAAAAGGATACAAGGATGAGATTTCCTACCCAAAGTGTACACCAGCAGAATTTCCCATCCTAGAGTAGAAATAAGCCTTTTGTGTCAACCCTCGGAAAGAGTGATAATCCAAAGAAAGAACCCTTGAAATTTTGGGGTTGTGGAAAAGAACATCTACTGAGGGACTCCCCGCACCAAAAACAAAACAATAGAATAATTTACAACATCCAAGAGGCTACCACCTTCAATGACATGGCGAGGAGTATGTCGTGAATTTATGAAGTTGTGGATAATAAACAAGCCGACCACCAAGCTTCAGTGGTGGAGATGGAAGGTATGATCACTAATCATCTAATGTCTTTTCTAATTGACCCTGGTTCAAATTTGAGTTATATAGCCCCCCAGGTTGTTGATAAGTCTAAATTGCAGCCACATAAACATGCCAAACCATGGTTGGTACAGTTAGCCACTGGAACCAAAATAAAGGTAGCGGAGGTCATACTACCTTGCCAATTCACTATGGGTGAATTCTCCACCCAAGAAACCCTTAACATACTACCCCTAGGATTGTATGACCTATTGATTGGCATGGACTGGCTAGCCGCATATAAAGCCAGAATGGACTGTTACCATAAAACCTTAGAATGTGTAAGTGAAGAAGGAAGGAGGATAACCCTTCAAGGGATCCAGAAACCTATCTTAGTGAGACGAATATCAACCCTTCAAATGAGAAACTATTGCAGAAAGGGATGCCCACTATATGCAATACAAGGGTTGGAATCAGTTGAGGACAACAAACCAAGCCTCGAAGACCACCCCATACTGAGAGAATTTAGAGACGTGTTTCGAGAAGAGGTACCGGGTCTACCTATGAGAAGGGACATTGACTTCTCGATGGAACTTGCACCAGGAGCGGTGCTAGTGTCTAGGACACCCTACATAATGAGCACACTCGAGCTAGTTGAGCTTAAATTACAACTAAAAGAAATGATGGACAAAGGTTATATCTGACCCGACATGTCTCCATGGGGAGAACTGGTCCTATTCGTGAAAAAGAAATATGGTACCCTCTGAATGTGCATATATTATAGACAACTCAATAATGTAACCATAAAGAACAAGTACCCCTTACCCTGGATCTTTGACTTGTTTGATCAATTGGGAGGTTCTTCCATTTTCTCCAAGATTAAATTGAGATCTGGATACCATCAAGTCCAAATTAAGGGTGAATACATCCACAAAACCACCTTTAGAATGCGATATGGTCACTATGAGTTTGTGGTAGTACCATTTGGATTAATCAATGCCCCTGCCACTTTTATGTTCTTGATGAACAATGTGTTCAACAAATTCCTAGACAAATTTGTACTGGTTTTTATTGACGATATATTAATCTAATCCAAGAATAGAGAGAAACATGAGGAACATCTTAGACTTGTTCTTCAAGTGCTAAGAGAACATCAACTCTATGCCAAGTTTAGAAAGTCTGATTTCTTCTAGAGGAAAATACATTACCTGGGCCATGTCATATCTAAAGAAGGGGTAGCGATAGACCCTGACAAGATCAAGTCTATAATGGAAGGCCTACCACAAAGGACATTTTGGACATCAAATTCTTTATGGGATTAGTGGGATACTATAGGAGATTTATAAAAGGATTCTCCAAGATTGGTTGTCCAATCACTGCCCTTTGGAAGAAGGGAGTTAAATTCCTTTTGACCCCAAAATGTGAAGAAAGGCTTCAGACCCTAAAACACCTACTGACCCATGCACCCGTGATGAAGATTGTCGATCCCGAGACTGACTTCCTTGTGTGTACTGATGTCTGCAAGGAAGGGCTCAAAGGAGTCCTTATGCAAGAACGAAGTGTAGTCTGCTATGAATCCCAAAAATTGAATGAGCACAAAGTCAACTATGTGACCCATGGTCTAGAATTGGTCGCCATAGTGCACGCCTTGAAAATGTGGAGGAATTACCTCCCGAGTAGGAAATTTGTACTTATGACAGACCATTGTGGCTTGCAACACCTGTTTGACCAACCAAAACTCAATGCTAGACAAGCTAGGTGGATAGCCCTTATTAGCGATTTTGATTTCAAAATCAAACATATCAAGGGAAAGGAAAATAAGTTGGCTGATGCCATTAGCAGAAGTATGAAAAGAATTCATCTGGCAGTGGTGAGAACCTGCGAAACCAACATCAGGGAAAGAGTCAAGAATGCACAAGAAACAAATGTGTTCTTCCAAACTGTGACCTCATACCTAGAGAAAGAACCTGCAGGGCTAAAGTATGAAGGCTACTAGATGTTAGATGGAGGTCTACTAACTTATAGAAACAGATTGTATATTCCAAATTGTGACCACTTGAAGAGGTTCATAATGGATGAACTACATAAGAGACCATATACTAGTCACCCAGGATACCAGAAGATGATCCCAGCCACCAGGAAACAATTCTATTGGCTTGGATTGAAGAAAGACACAACTGAGTATTTAGCCAAATGTATAGAATGCCAATAGGTTAAAGAATAACACCAGCACCCAACAGGATTATTACAACCTCTACCAATCCCAGAATGGAAATGGGAGACCATATCCATGGATTTCATCACTACATTACCAACATCGGCCAGGCAGAATGATGCCATCATGGTAGTGGTGGATAAATTGAGCAATTCGACTCATTTTATCCCCATCAAATCAAATTGAAAGGCAATAGACATCACCAACATATTCATGAAGGAGATATTTAGACTACATGGCATGCCTAAGGAGATCGTGTTTGACAGAGACATGAAATTTACCTCAAACTTTTGGAAATCCTTGATGGCTGGACTGGAGACCAAATTATTGTTCAGCACACCCTATCATCCTCAAAACGATGGACATATGGAAAGAGTGAACCAAATTTTAGAAGACATGCTAAGGATGCATGTAATGAATCAACCTAAAAAGTGGAAAGATTACCTGCCACTGGTGGAATTTGCCTACAACAACAACTACCAAGAATCACTAAAGATTTGACCTTTCAAAGTCCTCTATGGTAGGCCATGAAAAACTCGAGTTAGTTGGAGTAATATCGTAAACATAATTACTATTGGACCTGACATGTTGAAATAAATGGAAGAAGAAGTGATTCAGATAAAGCAAAATCTGAAAGTCGCTCAGAACAGACATAATAGTTATGATGACAGAAAAAGAACCACTAGAGAATTAAAGACGAGAGACCACGTATATCTCAGAGTTAGGCCCATGAAGATTTCCTTGAGGATGGGAGCTTGTGCCAAGTTGGCACCTCGGTATTGTGGACCCTTTGAAGTTATATATAGAATGGGGCCTATAGCCTATAGGCTATCACTTCCTCCCATAGTAAAAGAACATAATGTTTTCCATGTTTCATTGTTGAAGAAATATGTACATGATTCTAATCATATAATTGGCTGGTCTGTGATCTAGGTGGAACCGGAGGGATAATTTCTGCTAGAACCTATATGCATACTGGACAAAAAGTAAACCCCACTTAGTAATCGAACCATTGCACAGGTCAAGGTGTAGTGGAAACATTTTGGCCTCGATGAGGCTACGTGGGAAATGGAAGATGCCATGAAACAGGCATATCTGATTTTGTTTACTTTTGTACATACACGTCATAATTGATATATAGAACATCGAGGACGATGTTCCTTTAAGGGGGAGGGAATTGTAACACCCTGTTTCCCCCAGTCTATAAAAATAACTATATTGACCAAGAACTATGAAAAACTCAAAGGTGTGAATGTTTGATTTGATGGACCTTTGTATAAAAGGTTGATGAATGTAAATTATTTTATGAATATGTGTTGCATGACTGGTGGGAGGGGGATGTGCTAAAAGAGACCACAATGGCTAATGAAGGGTGGTGGAAGGGATTTGGAATGGTTGCGTTAACTTCCACCGAACCAGTACCATACTAGTTTTTACTTGCTCAAAGACCAAGGAAACTCTCTAACCCTGGAATGAATTTCCCATCAAGATGGTAGGTGGGGAGGCTACTCAAGAGTTAATGAGAGTATGGGGTGAACCGCTTATCCGTAAATCTCTCAGACCTAACCATGGACGGGGGAATTTGCGAAACATGCAATATTGCAGAGAAGGGAAATAAAGGAAGTGTGGGAAAGGTAGATAAAGGGAGCACACGTGATAGGGATCGCAGAAGAGAACTGCATAAGCCTGGAACCACAGAGAGTTATGAACATAGGAGAAGGAGAGTAAATTTCGTCCTTGATTTTTTTTGTATTAGGAGAAGGAGAGTAACCTTCATCCTTGACTTATGTTGAGATGGAAGTAAGAGATTGAATCTTAGAGCATCGTGGTCTAGCTCGGGGGTGGCTAGTCATAAATCCATTTGGAGTCATTGAGGCTACGGTTGGGTGGAAACGATCACCCCTCTCAGCATTTTCATCATGCCTTGTGGTTCTGATAAGTATTTAGGCCTTATATTTTGAATTGAATATCATGGATGAATGTTTATACTTATGTGCCATAGTTTATGTCTATGTAAATTAGTTAATTTCAATGTATGTGTCCATCCCATTGAGAATAGACCCATTTGGATGACCTTTGCAATATTCTAGGATGGCTCCTTGAGAGTACATTTCCCTGGGAATCGCCTCATAACTTTGGAACCATACCGAGCCTTTACCCAGAAACCTGACTAAAATCAGGGATAATTTCCCAAGAACCATCTAAAGGTTCATACGATATGGGTCTGGAAAACCTGTGCAAGAAAGAGTAGTTCTCTAAGGTTTCAGAGTCATGGCAATTTGAAACTCCGAAAGGTTGAATTTCATGATCCAAGTTCAGAAAGGATAGTGAATCCAATTATCGAAAGGCAGTATCCCTTCGTTTGGTAGATGAACGGACGAGATCCTTTTGGAAATACCCCAGGTCTGTTAGGACTAATAGATCTAGAGGATGAGAGCGAGCGTTGATCCCTCAACCCCTTCATCCTTCACAAGTAGCGATGGAACCGGGACCGTAGATCCCAGGATCCATCGGGAGCTATCTAGGCCATCGATCTTAACCCTTGTGTATATGGGAGGATGGACTCATCATAGTCCTGAAAGTCCCTATTTAATTAGGACCATCCATTTAGCAGGGATGCATGGAAGTCGACTGGCATTTCTCTAACTCACGACTTGGAGTGGTCAAAGGGTAGGACCTCACAAACTCACGATTCACGACGTAATCATGGTCGTTGATCCAGGAGTGATATGGATTGTTGATCACCCAGAATGGAATTTCGGCATTTCTAGTGTCGGGGGATTCGAGAGGAGAACCTTCGGAAAGTGTTAAGTTGCGCAGTGTCGAACAAACACTCAGAGGAACATGGGTCCTTGATCAGGGGACAATGAGGACCATCTATTTAACGTGAAGGAGTTTCGACATTTCGGTGTCCAAGAGACCAAAGGGAAGAATCTCTTAGTTTCGCAAGTCACGAAATCCCAACATACGAAACCTCGATATGCTCAGTGGGTTGGCCCTAGGTCACATGACAAGGTCATGTGGAGGAGGGTCATGTCGTGATCATAGGTGAGAGGGCTAGCACGCTCTAGGCCCGTTAATCACTTTCGGGACTGAAGGAGATGAAGAGGTTGAGATGCCTTACATCGGGAGCCCCGATGTCGCGAAATGCGATGAGCCTTTTAAAATAATCCTATGGTTGCAGGTCTCGATCACATGGTGGAGGATGAGGAATGAGCTAGCTTGCACTAGTCCCCTGTAGGAATTTGGGAATTCTGTCCTTTGAGAAAAAGGCGAAAATTTTGTTATGCCGTCGTGGGTGTGTGAAAACAACTTGGGATAGGATTGAAGGATTTACAATAGTGACACAATAGGATAAGGAAGGAGGCATTAGAGCCTATCCCCCCTTAATGAAAACTTCCTTAACTCCTAACATATATCGAAGTTTGGAAAACTTCGCTTCTGTAAGAGACTTTGTGAAAATGTCTGCAACCTGATCTTTTGTAGGGAAAAAGAGAACTTTAATAACTTGATCATGAATGAGATTTCTGATGAAGTGCATGTGTAGCTCGATGTGTTTTCTATGCAGGTGTTGAAATGGGTCTTTGGCAAGCTTGATGGCACTTTGATTGTCACACCAAAGGCTGGTTGGATGTTGGTGCTGGAATCCAAACTCTAAAAGGATTTGTCGAAGCCACAAGGCTTCCTGACTTGCATTTACCGCTGCTTAGTACTCTTCTTCTATTGAAGAAAGTGTAATAGCCTGTTGTTTCTTACAGGCCCAGGTGACATGTCCTGAACCAAGTCTGAAAACATAACCTGTAGTAGACTTCCGATCATCAGGGTTGTCGACCCAATTTGAATAAGTTAAACCAACTAATAAAGGAGTCCCCCCTGAGCTATAATGTACCCCACACTGAAGTGTACCACAAACATAGCGAAGTATCCTTTTAGCTTCCTTCCAATGGCTTTCATGGGGCATTTGCATATACCGGGCAACAAGAACAACAACAAAGGAAAGATCAGGACAAGTATGAGTCAAGTATAAGAGGCTACCAACTAATTGACGATACAGGGTGGCATCAAATTTAGGAGAAGTAAAAGTGGCAGTAATCTTGACTCTAGACTGGAAGGGAGAAGGGGTTGGTTTACAATCGTCCATGTGAAAGAGACGAAGAAGGTCATAAGCATACTTAGACTAGGAAAGAAAAAATTCTTCATTGGTTTGCAAAACTTGGAGACCAAGGAAATAATGCAAAAAGGCTAAGTCTGTCATTTCAAATTTCTTCTTAAGACTGGTTTTCACATGGTTTAATAGTTTTGAGTCACTACTAGTAAGGATAAGGTCATCAACATAAAGGACAAGGATTATGATATGGCTTCCTACTTTCTTGGTATAAACATTAGGATCAGAATGGCATCTAGAGAATCTAGTGGCAATAAGAAAGTTGTCCATTTTTCCATATCAAGCTCAGGGATCTTGCTTGAGACCATAAATAGATTTATTGAGGTGAAAAACAAGTCTAGAGTCATTTTGGACATAGCCAGGAGGTTGTTCCATGCATATTTCTTCTTGCAAGTTTCCATGCAATAAAGCGGATTTAACATCCATCTAATGGACCTCCCATTTATGTGAGGCAATAAGGGAAAGAACAAGGTGGATGGAATTCATTTTTTCTACAGGGGCAAAGGTTTCATTGTAGTCAATTCCTTCAAATTGGAAAAATCCTATGGCAACTATCCGATCCTTGTGTCTTTCAACACTTCCATCTTATGCCTACTTAGTTTTGTAGACCCATTTTCATCTAACAAGTTTTGTTCCTTTTGGAAGAGGTACAATATCCCAAGTATTGTTTTCCATTAAAGAATGATACTCTTCATTCATTGTTGTATCCCAATATGGATGACCTGAAGCTTCTGCAAATGTCTTTGGATCATGAGTTTCTGAAACTTGAGCCAAAAGAGAAGAGGCTTGCTGGAAATGTGAACATGTCTGAAGCTGATCTGAAGGATCATCGACAAGATCAACAATTGCTTCTCGTGTTGAACGGACCCATCTAAGAAGCGGTGGAGCTAGTGCTAGTTCAGGTTCAAAGGACTCATCTGGAGGAGGGTGAGTAGGTGGAGGTAGATTTTCATCCTCACTGACATCATCTAAAGAAGAAACTAGATCAAAAGAAGGAACAAACACCAAAGATGGCTTGCAGGCCAAAGAAGGCACAACCGCCAAATTAGGCTCGTAGGCCAAAGAAGGCACAAACGTTGAATTAGGCTTGCAAGCCAAGAGATTTTCATCAAATTTAACATCTCTTCTAATAATAATTTCATTACAATGTGATTGAAGAAGTTTGTAACCTTTGACATCTTCATAATAACCAACAAATATGCACTTCTCACTTTTAGGCTGCAATGCTTTCCTTTTCTCATTAGGAATGTGAGCCCATGCTATACTACCAAATACAGAGAAGTGACTTACATCTAGTTTAATTTTAGTCCAATCTTCTTCCGGTGTTATATTTTTAAAATCCTTTGTGGGAGTGCGATTTACTATGTAATTTGCACAGTTGATGGCTTCTGCCAAATACTTTAGACTTGATCACTTAGATTGGATCATACAATTATCCATTTCTTTTAATGTGTGGTTCTTTCTCTTAGAAACACCATTTTTTTGTGGTGTATATGGAACAATGTGTTGCATTTGGATTCCCTATGTAGTGCAGTAACTTGTAAAATTATTGTTCACATATTCCCCTCCATTATCTCTTCTTAACCTTTGAATTTGATGTCCATATTGCTTTTCTACAAGGGCCTTGTAGGCCAAAAACTTGTCAAAAACTTTGCTCTTAAGTTTTAAGAAGTAAACCCAAGTACGTTTGGAAAAGTCATTAATGAAAGTTAAGAAATACTTGCACCTAGAAAAAGAAGGAGAAGAAAGTGGACCACACAAATCACTGTGAACAAGTTGCAAAAAACGCGAGGCGTGCCAAGAGGCACATTTGTCAAAACTGTCCTGATGATGTTTGTTGAGAAAACAATCGACAAAAACACCATATCTACATGAAACACGAGGAATAACAGTCACCATCTGTTGATTACATAGTTGTTGCAATGAGAGATAGTTTAGATGACCAAACTGCTCATGCCAAAGTTTGCTCAAGGCATCGCTATGAGCAACAAAAACTGATGAAAAAGATGATGACCCAAAGTTGTCAAATTTGTACAACCTGGTAATATCATCAACAATTCCAGTTGCAAGAACATGCTTAGAATCTTTTAGATCCTTGATTACAACTTGGTGAGGTGAAAACTCTACGGTTTTACCTTAACCTAAATGAGTGATTTGATATACTGATAGAAGGTTACAAGAAAGACTTGGAACACATAATACATCATTGAATTGACCATTTTCTACTTGAACTGTTCCAAATCCTTCAACACTAAGAGATCTATAATCACCAACAAATATTTGCTTGGTGTTACATTCATTTAGAGTAGAAAATATGGCTCTATCCTTAGCAATATGATAGGATGCTCCAGAATCAATAAACAACTCATCATAGGTAGAAGTAGAATTTGTATTGAAGGAGAAACCATAAGCATAAAGTGCATGTTCATGAGAAAAAGAAGAAGAAGTAGAATCAATACTGATGTTGTGCTTCTTCATCGTTGCTTCTAAATATGCCATCTTCTTGAAACATTTGGACTCATCATGACCATCTTTATCATAAAAGTTGCAATGTCTGTTAGTATTCTTATTTTTATATTTTTCTCCTTTGTCTCCATTAGAAGCAAAAGTTGTCTAAGTGTGTTTGGGACCCTTATATTGCTTGTTGTTGTGGCGAGGATGTTGCTTCTTTGGACTCTTGGGTTTATCTTTTTGATGGAAAACTAAGGCTTTGTTGGAGGTACCTGCAGTGCTGATCACTCCAAGTTGTACTAGATTATCTTGCTCTCTAATCAAAGAATCACAAAAGTTTTCAAGACTGGGTTTTTGATAAGCTTCCCCTAGATCCTCTTGCATGGCATAAAAGTTAGATACAAACATATAATATGCACTACCTAGCTTAGAAAGAATAATATAGATGCAATGATCTTCGTATATCTTTATCTTACATTCTTCACGTAAAGTTCTGAGTGTTTTAAACTTAGATAGATAGTCTTCAATGCAAGAAAAATCACTTGGAATTAAAGTTAGTACTTGATTTTCTAACTGTTGTGCTCGAATAATATTGTGTTTACCAAACACAGATTCAATCTTTTCCCAAGCTTCTTTGGGTTTATCAATTGATTGAAGGTGGAACCTTAAATCAAGAAAGATGGACATTCCAATTAATCCACCTACTTTGTCATTCCTATTATCTCATTTGGATTTCTTATCAGCATCATTTGGTGTTGTTTCATTTCCCAAGGTAATCCAGTACAAGCCTTTACATCTTAATAAATCCTCCATATGGGATTTCCATTGGAAGTAGTTGGTGCTGGTAAGTAAGATATTACTTGTAGAAGCCATATTAAATATGCAGATAATACAGATTTAAAAAATAAAATTGATGATCTTAATGGAAAGAGCTCAAAAATTTATGCATTTTTAAAAAAAATGGCACTGAAAATGGACTTCGGATGTGAGAGTTATGCCCTTTTAAGAAAAAAAACAGAAATAGTAGCCAAAGGACCACATGGTAGTGTAAGTTTCTTTATGAAGTGACCCACTTTTATAAAGAGAAGTGGGGCTCACTTTTACAAAGAAAAGATGCATGCAAAATAAATAACTCTAAAATAAAATATTAAATCTACTTATAGTGATTCACTTTTATACTTGAAGTGAAATACACTTTACAATTTTAGCATGAACTTTTTCAAAAAAAGTAACGAAAGAGAGACTTGAACTCAAGACCTCTTATTTAATAAGGCAACTTTTAACCAAATGGTCTAGCAAAACATATTGCAATGTTCAGAAGGAGGATTTTTGTTTTTGTTGTTGAAGACATCCTTGGAGAGCGTGCTAAAAAAAACTCTTTTCACACAAGAAAATATTTTCGCTTATCGATGACAACAAGGGTTAGATCTCGGTTAGCTTACCCGGGAGATGCACCTTTTCCTATCTGTTTCTGATTTTCTAAGATCATGCAGGGCGTGGGGTAAAGAGAATACACATATCTAAAAGAGTAGAAACCCAGAAATAAAAAATACAAAACCAAAATAAAACCAAAATACTTCTCTGCAAACTTTTTTTTTAAATGCGTATTCAAACTTTATACCTCCGAATCTAACTGTAATGGTCATATCTTGGGAAAACATAAACCTTTTCGAGTGAAACAAAAAGTGTTCCTGAATGAAACGAGTGCTCTGGATGCAATGGAACAATCCTCTCAGCCCATAAATGTACGAAAATGACAGAAAATGGAGATGAGACAACTCGGCTTTACGATCTCGATCTACAACAGGAGCGGGTCTTCAAATAGGCTCTGATACCATGTTCGACAACATAGGTATTCAAACAGAGGATGAACACCTTCAGTAACCACTCACATAACCATATCAAAGATCAACACACCGATGTTTTCACGTGGTAAAACCCCTACAGGGAAACATCCATGGCCCCAGCCAACACGACCATTTGGACCAGTTTATTAATGCAAAGAAAAATATTACAAAGATATTTTACAAGAGAGTTTCTCACAATAAATCATCGACAAATGACCCTCCATTATCTTTAAATAGATATCATGGACCAATCGGGTCTTTAAGCCACGGATCAATGGCCATCAAGATCGAGGAGAGTATGAACCGTCAGATCACTCTATGTCAGGAACATATCGTGACCATTGAATTTCCTAACTATAAATGCATGATAATGCATACTAAAGAAACACACTAGAAAACACACTTTTACCTAACGACAGAATAGACCGAGTAGATCTTAACTAACTTCTAAGTGTCTAAATATCCTAACACCAATTCTATGGCTACAACCAGAAGGAGGCTACAAGCCCCTATGTTCTTCGTTTACAATAGGAAGGTGGCTACAACCACCTATGCTTGCCCCGTACAACCACCCTAAAGAAGAAGTAGAATGATGGAACCATTGTCTCACTATCACTGTGAGATATACCGCTATAAACCTCAACCTGTAATCAACCTGTACCATAAACAAGTGCATCAACCATGCACCAACATTTACCAAACAACCTGTAATCAACCTGTACCAGAAAAAAGTGCATCCAACCATGTACCAAGTATGTACCAATCATGTTTCAACTACTCATCAACTATGAATCATCAATATGTACCAACATCATCAACTATACACCTCATGTATGTGCCAACTCATTAATTGCTTGTCTCAACCATGTACTCAACATGTACCTCAACCAAAATCCCTCATCAATTTCATCATCAAAATATGATTTGTAACTCTATAATAGACCTAGTGTATATTATCACATACCCGCAAACATTCCTTAACTTTAACAACAAGAGACTAGCATTTTCATCAAACTTTTCTTTAGTCTCACATGACTAGTTTTGGATTAGTCAACAACCATAACTTGAAATAATAATAAATTTGTACATGTAATGAATAAGGATCTGAAACTGATACACAATGTTCTTTAGTGTTCTTATGCAATTCCTCCAAGTTTCACTACTTGTAACCTCTCAGAAAAGAAGTTATAGCAAAAATGACATACCTTGCTGAATTCTGGATTATTCTAGAGAGCGACCTTGTAGAGCGTTCCCAACATGGAATATTTATTCAATCGATATAAAAATGTTACACAACATACTACAGATCGTAATCTAACCAACACATTTTGTATTATTGAATTTTGATCTGTTATGAAGAAGTTATGACGTTTTTACCGGAAACACCTGTTTTAGACTAGTTTCAGGACTAGCCACAAACCCTATTTTTCACGGATTGTACCTCCAAAAATACAACGACCCACAAGCTGAATTTTTTACCACAGATACTTGGATATGTTTTCACAATATCATAGAAATTCCTGAGTTTGAATCATTATAGAAAACAATTTATAGCGAAAATGGTGAGATGACTTGTAAATAACATACCTTAGAAAGCACCATCAAAAGAATTTACCCTTCCTTGAATTCTGACCTTGTTTTCTTCACCTTTCCTCAGAAATTCATCTTATATATCCTTTGGTTACCTCAGAAAACTATAGATATTCAATATGCTAAAGTGTCTGTTAAATGAGAGAGCCTTCCCTCTTATTTATACTCTCCAAGTAGCTTCCTTAAAAACATCTTCTAGGTCACTTTGCCCACTTTCCTTATTTTAGGGTTAACCCACTTCTAATTTCTCCATTAAATTTATTATTTAAATAATTTATTTTGTATT